>CM022478.1:30307195-30344030 GCA_011952105.1 Coreoperca whiteheadi
AGAGTGGACAGGAGGATGTGGTGATTAACATTGTCAAAGGCCGCAGACAGGTCCAGTAAGATAAGTACAGTTGACTTGGATGTCGCCTTTGCCAGTCTCAGGGCTTTGATCCCTCTGTACAATCTAACATCATTAGATTACTATTCTTGTTATTTATTTATTTTATTTTAATTTTTTTTTACAGATATGAGTTCATGATCCATTTTGGCTTCAGCACATACACATTCCCCATCTTGACATCTCCGTCTCCGTGGAATGGCCGCTCTTGAAACCAGACCGGTTGCGGTCCAGAAGATTGTTCTGTGTGAGAAAGGTGGAGAGCTGGTTGAAAACAACTCGTTCCAGAGCTTTGGCAATGAAGAGAAGGAGGGAAACCGGGCTGTAGCTTTCTAATAGTGTTGGATTAAGAGTGGCTTTCTTCAGTAACGGCGTGATGTGGGCTTCTTTGAAAGCTGTGGGGAATGACCCAGTGGTGAGGGAGGAGTTGATGATGTGGGTCAGAGCAGGGACAACAGACGGAGAGATGGTCTGAAGGAGATGGGTGAGGATGGGATCCAGTGGGCAGGTGGAAGGGTGGTTAGAATGAATGACCTTGGAAACGTCAGCTTCAGATAGACGAGAGAAAGAGGGGAGCAGACACGTATCTGGGATGCATGCGAGGTCGACAGCTGGCGGCGCAGAGAATTGCCTGCTAATGGCGGTTGTTTTCTTGACAAAGAAAGACGCAAACTCATCAGCTGTTAAATCCGATGAAGGTGTGGGAGCAGGTGGAGAAAGGAGAGCAGAGCAGAGGCTTGCGCGATGCTCACGTAGAACATCAGATAACCAGGGGGCAGACGAGGATGTGTGGGCTGGTCTAGATGTTAGAGGGCAGAAGTTGTCCAGGCAGGATTTAAGAGTGGAACACAGAGTGTCAATGGCGCTGTCGGTGTTCAAGAGAGAGAGCTCCTCAGAGGGAGGGAGCGCCGACGAGACAGCAGAGGAAAAGCGCGAGGGAGCCAGCGTACGCAGGTTGCGTCGGAAGGTGACCAGCGGTAGAAGACTTACAGCGTCTGGAGAAGTTAGGTCGAGAGTGACGAAGAAATGATTTGACGTGTGCAGTGGGGTGACCTGAGCGTGACGAGTGGAGCAGTACCGTGTGTAGGTAAGATCTAGTTTGAATACCAAACTTGTGGGTTGCTGATGTGGAAAACCGCTCGAGGTCAAATGATGCAGCCAGGTTATTGAAGTCTGCAGCCTGTGGCTTACCAAAGGTGGATGTTGAAGTCCCCAAGTACCACCAAAGGAGTGCCATCTTCAGGGAAGGATGAAAGGAGCACATCAAACTCACCAAGCTGACCCTGGGGGGCGATAGATGACTAAGAAGTGACTTTAAACAGGATGGGTGATAGTAACAGCATGAAACTCGAAGGAGCTGTTGTCACACAGGGATGATCGCTGTTTGAACTTCCAGTCATTAGGGATAAGCAGGCTGGTTCCACCACCTCTTCTTGCGATGCGAGGACTGTGGGAGAAAGTGTGATTATGGGAGAGGGCTGCAGGACTGGAAGAATCCTCAGGTTTGATCCACGTTTCAGTATGATCTACAATTGAAAGGCCAGAATGATTAACAAAAGCTGTGATGAAATCAGCTTTGTTCACCGCAGACTGACAGTCCCACAAGCCTATTGGGAAAGTAAAAGGGGCAGTTTTGGACAGTGGTACAACATGTAGATTATGAACATTGCATTGCCTTTGGCATGAAACAGAAGTTCGTCGTGTTGAAATGACAGTTGGGATTAGAAAACATTGTGTAAGAGCAGAAGGAAAATGCAAGACAAATATAATAGCAATAAGAGATCATCCTGGGTGGAGTCACATGCAGGTAGAGTCGATGGTCTTTAGTCTCTTCGGTCTTCGGCTCTCGATGAGGGATGCCGCAATCGCTGCCGCGTTGCCATACCCACTTAAAAACCCGTCTGTCTTGTCAGTGATTGTATTCAGCAGGAAACGCCTCCCGTGACCCGGAAACAAGCCACAAGAGCAATCGATACTAAATCCTATTACGCAATAACGCCACGTCACTAACAACCGGCGGTCTCAAACAAAAATAACACTGCACTAAACTTACAAGACACGAATGAAACACTTACAGTTCTTGAAGGCTTCACCTGCTAAATTGCTTCTCCTGCTATGTGATCGTTTATCAGCAGAGTTGATGCTAGGAGGTTAGCAACATGCTGAGGCTAAAGTTGACAGGTTATTGTTAAAAATAAATGTTATGTACGTACCGTTACTCTCGCTCGTAATCTCCGTCTGTACAAACTACGGCGAACATAAATAGCAACGCAACGTCCGCGATTGTTGACGGTGTTTGTGTTTGGCGCTGCCGTGCTAGCATTACCGGGAAAGATGTGACGAATACAGTCACTTGAGACCTGGCTCTGCGCTGGCTCCATACGGGTTCTTAGAAGGCTAGAACCAACTGGCACTAGCACTGGCTCTGAATCAGCACCTGGTTCATTTTGATGGAAAAGGGGTACTGGTGGTGGGTTAGATCAGATGGTAGGGGAGGCTTCTGGACAGACCTGACGAACCCACATATAGTAAAGGTGAACGGGGATTGTCTGTTGGCCCTGTCCGCGAGGTCCTCAACTCCCACCTCCAGAAGAATTTCTCGTGCATTCCGTGGGAGGTTGGGGACATGGAACCCAAGTGGGCCACGTTAAAAGCCTCAGTAACGCACCTACTTTGCAGATTTTTAATTCCAACTTAAATTTCACCTATTTTCTCACACCTCATGTTATGCTACATGACTAGTTGCTGTTAATTGTTCTTTTTGATTCTATAACTTTTTTGTTGTCTATCTGGAGTTGTTTGTTGTACACCTGCTTGTGTAGGCGGACTGTCTTTTTGATTTTAATTGATTGTACTTTTGTAATCCATTCTGAAGCGACCTTGGGTTCTTTGAAAGGCATTATAAAAAAACATTTTCAATTGTGGAGGCGGCTGCTAGGAGTTGTCATCAGCACGTCGTTGCCAGTTGGAGGTGGTTCCCATTTCTTAAAATAAAAAAAATAAAAAAAGGGGGGACCGAATAGTGTGCTCCAATTGTCAGGGTATCACACTGCTCGGCCTCTGATAAAGTTTATCCCATGGTGCTGGAAAGGAGACTCCAACTGATTGTCGAACCTCAGATCCAGGAGGAGCAATGCGGATTCCATCCCAGAACAGTGGCCCAGCTCTTCATGCGAGATTCCCTATCCAGTCTAAATGTGTTTTGTGGACTTGGAGAAGGCTTTCCACCATGTCCCCTGTGGGGGGTTCTGCAGGAGTATGGGGTACCAGGGCCGTTGGTACGCGCCACCTGGTCCCTATATAAATTAAGTGAGAGTTGTGTCCGTATTCTCACCACAAAGTCAAAAATGTTTTTGGTGGGTGTTGGACTCAGGATCTCAAGCCGCAGCTGTGTGAGGAGAGTGTCCGGTTTGGGGACCTCAGAATTGCAGATGATGTGGCTTAGAGGTAAAGAGGGTCGCTCACTGATCGAAAAATTTCCAGTTCAATCCCTAGCTTATCGAAGTCTCCTTGGGCCGCGATCTCATTCTTTCAGTTTGACAATCCCTAGCCATTTTGACTAAAAGACATTAGGGGGTGCTATAGAGCCAACATGCCACCCTAAAGCTCAATGTTGGACTCCTATTACAGAATTTACCAGTTAAAGTCTGGGTGCAAAGTTTCGTGACTAAAACGTGTTTAAAGATTTGAAATTTACGTAGGAAATCCAAAATGGCTGACTTACTGTTGGGAAAACTCTCAAAACACACATTACATCCCCACCACCAAGCTGGCCTTCCTTACCAGCTTGCCCAGTTTGTTGGTGCCACATGTCCCGATGCCACCTCCCCAGCACACCACAGTAAAGAAGGTGACACTGGCCATTACAGAGTGGTAGAACATCCGTAGCAGCCTGGTGCACACATAGATGGACCTGAGCCTCTCCTCAGGAGGAACAGCCTGCTCTGTCCTTTTCAGAAGAGGGCCTCAGTGTTGTCCATCGAGTTCAGTTTGTTGTTTAGCTGCACCCCCAGGAACGGCCGAGGAAGCCTTTCTCTCGTCTGTTGTCGGTTCTTCTATTTACAGTTAGCTCGTGCTAACTCACTTAGTTGCTTCTTAAAGTTAACTGGCAGAAGGTGTGTACTAGCCGTTGGCACTAACTTTGTTGCAGGAATCTTGGGCGGCTATGGATTTGTGGAAGAGCGGGTCGTCCACCAATTGGAAGGTCGGCGGTTTGATCCCGGCTTTCCCAGTCCACGCATCGAAGTGTCCTTTAGCAAGATACTGAACCCCAAATTGCTCCCGAGGCTGTGCCTTCCGTGTGCGAGCGTGTGAAAATGATTGGATTACTTTGTACAGATGGTCAGTTAGCTCCTGCCATCAGTATATGAATGGGGTGAATGTGATATGTAGTGTGAAAGCGCTTTGAGTAGTTGGAAGACTAGAAAGGCGCTATACAAGTACAATCCATTTTACCATCTTATGCAGGCGCTGCGGTAAGATTGCGAGTTTGGTTCTGAAGGAAGGCAGGCAGGCAGGCTTCTGTGTTGTGGCCTTAACCTTTCCTTTGTCAGTTGGTCTGCTCCAACAGATTTACAAGGAGAGCAAGCAGCTCCCTGCGGCTTGCAGGAAGTGAAGCCAGGAGGGAAGGAGGGAGCGCAGAGGTTGCTGACCTGTTTTGTTGACTTGGTGACATCCAGGTCACGTGTCAGACTGTTGCGATCAAAGGCTGCATTCACTGTCTCAGGATTGTGGGACAAAACAGAATGCAGTCCTTTAAATCAAAATTCAGTTAAAATCATCCACGTGAATGAACTCATCCGTTGAGTTCTAACAGTGTACAGGAACATGCATGGAAATACTCGCGTCTTATTGGCTGAGAGGTCTATCAATTCTTCACAGCAGTGACACAAACATCCTTTCATGTTGAGATAAGAAAACATCTGTAAATGTCTGAGTGAGTTACATGAACATGATATGGACAGAGCATAAGTTACCGGTATACACCGTATACCGCTAACCTACTATGCATTGCATTGTACCCAGCTTAACCGTTAGTTGTTGTGCCAGTGACATTAAACTAGTCTCATTTTGGGCTGATTTGTCATTTTATTTTTGCTAAATTTAATGGTGTGCCTTCAAGTGAGAACCGATGTTCAAAAACAGACTCATTCAGTGAGCACAAAGAGACCACAACGGCAGAGAGAGGCAGCGGGAGAAACAGCTGCAGAGCCAGAATATTTTCACATCTAAATCCGTTAAATGTGAGGATTCATTTCCACCAAACCAGAGTAGAAAGGCTAACCAAGACGGGTTTAGTGAATTTTATGTTTCTGTCAAGTTTGAATGAAGTGTGTTTTATAAGCAGTTAACGATGCAAGTAACTTAAGCTATAACTAAGTCCTGTTAAAGAGAGGCTTGACTTCAGACAGTGTAACGTTAGAGTTGTATTTTTCTTTTTAAGACAAAATAGGTGTAAGAATATTTCCACTCTTTAGCGCACAATCAATCCTGTCCACTATATCTCCCTGTTTGTCAACATAACTATAGATCATTTTGATTGGTAACTCTTTGGTAACAGTTCCCCTATGCTGTAATTACCTTAAGTGTAGTCTATAGTATGCAGTATAGTCTAGATGTATCCGGTAAAGTAGTCTTTAGGTAAGTGTAGTAATACAAGTTTTATGTTTGTTTATCATCATTGACCACCACAAAATATATTCCACATTGAATAGCACACTAAGTAGTAGAACTTTAGTCAAGAGCAGACTTTAGGTCTTGAGAAATGTAGTGAGTATATATAAAGTTTCATTAGTTGTTCTCCCAGAGTCTTGGGCCTGGGTGTGTCAAAATGGCTCCATAGCGCGAAATCCTAGAGAATGGCTCAGACAGACTTAAAATTTTAGTAGCGCAATCCAATCCACTATCACAATGAAAAGTTGCTCAAAGTTAGAATTTTTGTCAAACAGGGTGGCTGTAGGGGCGGTGTATTTCGATGTTTCGCCATGAAACAGAAAGTGGTTTGAAACACAACTGTACAGAGCCAGGTCTCACGTGACACGTCACATCTTTCCTGGTAACGCTAGCGTGGCAGCGCCAAACACAAACACCGTCAACAGTCGGGAACGTTGCGTTGCTATTTATGTTCGCCGTAGTTTGTACAGACAGATTACGAGCGAGAGTAACGGTACGTACATAAAATTTATTTTTAACAATAACATGTCAACTTTAGCCTCAGCATGTTGCTAGCCTCCTAGCATCAACTCTGCTGATAAATGATCACACAGCAGTTAAATAAAAATGTATTAAGTGTTGGTGTAAGAAGCATAAGTGAAAACTGTTCGTCTTGCCGGTCACGGTAACCCCCAGCGCTGCAGAAAGCGGTGCTTACTTCTAGCCCAGCAACGAGTTGGTGCTACTTAAGAACCACTTTTCCTGGCTCCGAGCTGGTGCTTCGGCTGTGGAAACACAAAGAACCGATTTGAAAGTAGGCTCTAGCTCCGAACTAGCACCAGCTCCGCCTTGGTGGAAAAGGGGTATTGGTGACGCTTCAATGTTAAGAGTTTTCGGTAAATGGCCTTGGCGCGGGGTTAAAGCTAATTTCGATTTTTCACCATGACACAGCAACAACTTGTAAAGGAGAGATTACAGAGGATCCCACTCATCCTCCACTCTGGTGTCACAATACACACAATGAAAAGTCTGCAAAAATCTTAAAAAAACAAAACTGAAACTGCATTTGTGTGAAAACCGTGCAAGCTATAAAAATGCCCATTTATCCAGATGAAGTTCCACTCGTCGTGGCCCATTTAAACTTTTAATAATTTTCCTGTTAAAGTATGGCAAAACATTTGAAGTGTGACAATTTCGCTAAACGATTGGGTCAATCTCTGAGAAAGGTCATAGCACAGCGATCCCAATCGAGCCGCACGATTTGATGTATAATTTTAGCGGATATGCTGGCGATGGTGCGGCAGCGCTTTTCTGCCAGAAAAAAAGAGACCCTATATGGACATAAGACTACTGTTTCAAAATCAAAGAGTGAGAGAGCGCTAAATATTTTTTGAATTTATGAACGATTATCCATCAAAATCAGCAGGGGGAGGCGCGTAGTTCTGTTCTTGCAGCTCTCTCTCTCAGCGCTGTCCATTGTTCTGAAACAAAAGCTAAACAATAGTCACATGTATCTCGGCCAATTATTTGTTTTGGCCTTTTGGAGGCCACACCGGAATTATCTAAGATGAAAGTAAGCAGAATTAGCAGCATTTCAAAGTGGACTGGGTTTGAAGATTGCTCCATTGATTTACATGGTAAAAAATGTTTGAAAAAAAGCGTTTTTATTTAAACTATGAAACGGTAGAAAGAAGAAAAATCATAGCATAAATGCCTTGTGCTCCACACTTCAGGCACACAATAAATAATAAAGAGCAAAGACAATACGTATAATAATAAAAATATAGATCAGAAGAACATTATTCATACAATTACATTAAAACTTACACTAATTACCAGAACACACAGATTGATTTCTCACCTCCTGACTGGTCTGTCTCCACCTCACATGTCCCATGAGCTCCATTTCTAAGGCCCATTCCATTGAGCCTCTTTATCTCAAAAACAGCATCCACTGAGTTTTCTTCGGTATCAGCCAAAACCGTTGCCTCTGTGGCGGTCTCAACCAGTGACTGCATGGCTTCTCTTGCTGACAAGTCTGTAACCTGGATCACATCCATTTGGTTGTCAAACATGCTGTTCTGGAGGTCCTCGCTGCAAATGCCATCCTCAGAGTGGCATGTGCTGCAAGCTGAGTCCTCAGCCAGTGCACCTGCTTCATCACCTTTCAGTTTCTTGTTTATTAAAGGCGTACTTTGTGCTGCTTGGTGTGATGGTGTTGGCCAATGGCCTCTCGGTGCATCGATTGCCTGATGAACCCTGTGACTGACCTCAACAGGCTCCCATACTGGATCAGAAGAGCATCCATTAAGCATCCCTAGATCTTCTTTCTCTTTTGCCTCTCTAAACTTACAGCCTATCTGAGAGGTGCTTATCAGTAGATGGTGGTGCTGCTGTACTGCTGTGATTGTCTCCTGTTGGGAGCATAGTCTGCCACTACCCAGTGGTGTGCTGCTACTGCAGCTGGGCTGGCTGTTGTCTGTGACCTGGCAGCTGGTGACACCAAGGACCTCCTGGGTGGCTGCTGAGATGACCTCAGTTATGAGTCCAGCTGCAAGAACTTCGAGATCCTGCTGCTCTCCACTGCCACTGTGTACCTGGATGTCCTCTGGAGTCACTGAAATGGTGCTGGAATCTTGGATCATGGTCAAGGCTATGGAGGCCGGGGCCATGGAGGTAGGGGTGCTGGTTAGAATGTGTTGGTGGATTTCCTGCGCTGAAGGAGGTGTCTCTAGAGAGTCAGCCTCCAATGGCATCACTCTCTGTACTTTGGCTGGGGTGACTGCAAAAACAACCATCTCATCTTGTGTATTAACAGTGCTGTGGTTCTTTGAAACTTCCCCCTCTGGCTCAGGCCTCTCTGCCTCAGAAAGGTGTGCAGTTATGGTGGAGCTGATGACTTTGGTAGACCGGCAGGGCAAGATGACCTCTTCTCCTGTGGCTTCTGGAGCAGAGGCTGGATCTTTTACTATGCATATGCCCAGCTCATTCACCAGGGCAGATGATGAGCTTTTCTCTGGGTCGTTATGATCTTTCGATGACACTTTCAGGCTGTCTTCTTTGCCAAGGGATGGTAGAGTCAAAACTAAGGGTTTATGGACTTCCTCTCTTGTAATTCTGCCAAGGTGATGGGCAGCTTCTTCAGACCTTTGTTCCAGTGAAGGTGCTGCTTCAGTGCCTTGGACATGGGAAATATTTTGATGTTCTGTTCTCTGGTTACTGACCTTTGGAGGTCTGTGGGTGGGGCTTTCTGTGTCATTTGCGGGGGAAACTGTTCCTTTCTCAACCAAACCGTTGCTACCCTCTGCTGGAGATGTTCTAAGGCCTATAGCGGTTGTAGCCCCCTCTGGGCTGTCATGGCTGATGAGCCGTTCTTTCTTTCGCGAGATGTACCACCACCAGCCAATCAGTGCGAGGACTCCAGGCAGAGTGTAGGGTACAACAGAGCGAAACCTCAGCGGCATTTCCTCAGGACACTAACAGCTACACCTGAAAATTACAAAGACACAGATTTGTATTAGTTGAGGGACTTTTCACATTGAACACAATTTATAGCAAATCTATTGATTGCAGGCTAATTTAAGGATTAAGCTTCATTTTACCCTTTAATTTTGTCTTTCACCCATCATATACTTGGAAGTACTCTAGATCCCATGCGACCCCAAGAAAGAGTAAGCAGGTATGAAATAACTTCTACATAAAGTCTTCTGAAATTCTCTTTAAACTAGAATACATGCAATCCATTGTACATTCACCTGACGACTAATTACGGAGGTCATGAAAATGTTAGAACCTATGAAGTTGGGTTATCACAACACTGAGAAAGTCTTTGACATGCTCCTAAAACAACGGGATACGTGACAGTAGGGAAATTCTGATCAAGACTTTTGTATCCAATCCCAATCCTTAATATTGAGTATATGCCAATATCATGTCTACTAATCAAAAAAGAGATTGATCTTTATAATGCTGATTCCTAATCCACTAAAAATTGCCTCGATTGGGCCTCAATCCCAATCCTGAAATTGGCTTGGGACATCCCAACTAAGAAAGACTATAAAAAGCAGTTACTCGTCTCAATAAAAAGGTTGCAACAAAATTAAATGGAGTATGAGGGACATGTCAATCCAGCACAGGCAGTACCTTCCTACAAAAAGTCTATGACCTTGTTAAGACCAAAATGCAGGGTCATCTGGCAAAAGGTTGAATCTGCATCAACTTTTGCCCCAATGCACTACGACATGATCTGGTAAGGCGCAGCGTTAGCCAATCAAATACATGCACAGATTTCTATGTTCCTTGAAAATATTTAATTGTCTAATGCCTGTTAAATGCAGCTGTTTAAGAATGTCATGACATTCTTAAGCAGGATGGTTCATAGTGTGGTATACACACACACACACACACACCCACAAAGAGCTTGCACTTCCACCTGCTCTATGTAATCAACTGATGGCCCTCTGCAGGCTAGGGCTGGACCAGAATATTCGAATATTTGTTCGGTGGGTTGGTATTCGATTTTCAATTTAGGGATTCGAATAGTCAAAGTTAAAGTGTTCCAAGCAACTGGAGTATATTCTCTGAGTGCACACCTGCATGTGCTTTCATGGACAGAAGCGCTGCACGCCTGTGCTTGTATTTTGGGTTAAGCTACATTGCGGAAAATAAAATAATTGAAACATAATGTATTAGACTTTTTACCCATTATTATAAATCTAAATGAATCTACTGCAAAATATAGTAGCTTGTTAAAACTCAAACGTGAGATTTTACCAGGAAGTCACGTGTCCCAGTAAAATCGCCCATACATAAACATCATGCCCGCATGTAATGATTCAGTTCATCTGGAAGAGAAGACAAAATGCCTAAGACCTCAGCTGTATGGGGGCACTTTAAATTGAGCGAGGACAAGATAAAGGCAGTGTAAAAAATATGCGATTTGAAACTGGCATACCACAGCACAACAGGTCTGAAAAATCACCTGAAACTGATTTCAGGCATATACATCCACCATGTTAATCAGAAAATTTTACACGTGATAAAAATGTGCTCTTAATTGGCTTGGAAAATACTTGACCTGTGTTTTGTTTTTGTATCACTAATGCAGTGTCAGTTCTCACAGTATATAAGCCCTGCCCGCGTGAATCGAGTAGCTTCGGGCTGGGGGCGGTTTTGTAGATTATTAAGTTTATAAATTCTGAACGTGTCGCGTGTCCAATATTGCACTCCCCGTCCACGTGTGAAGTCGATTGGCTGAACGTTTGACATAATCAAAGACCAAACAAATAAACACACGGAGATTCCTGCCTTTATTAGACAAATATTTTCAGTCCCCTCCCCCCGAAGCCTCGAATATTCAATCTTGATTTCTACTGAAGCTTTGAAACTCAAAAAATGGTATTCGGACCAGCCCTACTTCAGGCTAGCAGCGGAGTTCTGGGATATACTTTCAACATTAACAACAGAAAGAGTTGCTTTATGACTATGACATACAGTGAAAAAATATAAATTAGTGCTGTCCCAATTTGATGCTGATATTGGTCCAATACTGACTATTGAATTCAATTCTATGCTTACCCCTACGTGGGCGTACTACGTTCTAAGTCAACAGCGATTATGATACCCTCTAAAAACCGCAAAACATAGCTGGAGTCAAGAAATGTAACATCCACCTCAATAATGGTTAAAATTATAAACATAAAAATAACAAACCACCATGTTCTGAAAATGTACACATTATAAACACTAATAAAATGTAGCAAGCAAGCGCAGTCATGCTTAAGGATAGTTTGTCAATAAAACTGTTTTCTGTCCAATAATTAGAATGAAATTTTATGAGGTAATTGTTAAAACGGAGTGACCACACTACACCAGAGAACAGAAAAAGAGGAAATACAGTTGGAAGAGGACTTCGGAAACGAGAACAAAAAAAGATAATCGGGATACTCAAAGCAAGTAACATCAAACTACTGGACATTGAAATCATTACGTTTTTGCATTTAAAACCGTTCTCTGCCTGCTCCAGACAGACAGACTAGATGGAGGTAGAGCTGGTTCAGCTCAGGGAGCAGCTGGACCAACAGCAGTCTAATTCTCCTACAGTCAGTGACGTCCTAGCAACTGTCAAGAGAGAACAGGGCAATGTCACCTCACAACTTACGATTAGGGCTGCAGCTATCGATTATTTTTGTAATCGATTAATCTAGCACTTAATCGATCGATTAATCGGATAACTTTTTGTGTGTGTTTTTAAACAACCAAAAAAAATAATGCATAACGAAAATGATGTGGCTGTAAACTGATCAAGCATTTGGCTTTTATTTCTAAAACAGAGGTATTGATTCCAACTCCAACATTTGGCTCCAAACTAAGCCTATTTATTGCAATTTTTACCCATTTAGTGTTTATAAGTGCCAGTGCCAACAATTATATAACAATACCGTTAAGTCAACTTACTGTAAAACATGTAAAACTATGAATCCAAACTTAAATTTGGCCTTAGTTTTATCTTCTTAATACAACATTACAAAAAAGGATTGCACCATCTGAAAATGACCCCCCAGAGATCAAAAATAAATTAATATAAAATATCAAGCCAAACAGGTACACTATATACACAGGTACTAGACTTTTTCAGCTGTAATCTCAAAACAAACATCAAAATGTACCTAGGTGTGTGTGTGTATATACGCGTGCCGTGCGTGAGTAAGAGTGACGCCCCAGTTGCTTCATTGCAGTTTGGTACGGCAGAAATACATACATTCATTTTCAATAGAAACGCCGTTCGAAAAACACACAACATCACGTCCCAGTGTATACAGTGAATGCATGCTGAAATTATTGTTGCGTGGCTACATAAAAGTTTAAGCATATGTGATGCATTGCCGCGATTGGTGTGACTGGCGCGTGAGAGAGAGACGAGGGTGCATGCGCGCCCGTTAATGGACATCTTTACTCTCCGCCATCGCGCCAACTAAATTCAAAATGTATCACACGCTATGTTGTGCGGCCCGTGTGAATGAGATCCCTGCGCGTCATAGAAATTTTAGCGAGGCTTTGAGGCAAGCATTTTTGCCTCGAGGAAATTTTGTAATTGAGTTAATCGAGTAACTCGAATCGTTTCAGCCCTACTTAAGAGAGGCAACCAGAAGCAGCCAGTCAAAGAACACAGCTGGATTTTCTCAGGGTGGAGATGAAGGTACTTAGGAAGAACAGAGACAACTGTAGAACTGAATTAGCTACACTGAGCGCGGAGCTACAGGAGAGGGACAGAACACTGATCAGTCTACAAGCGAGACTGGACTCCGCACAATCTCTTGTGCCCACAGACACCACCTCAGAACCAGACGCAGCCAAACTCACCTTACACCTGCTCAACCACACCTCCCTGTACCAACCAGTTGCCTACCTATACACATCCCAAGCCCAGACCTCCTCGACACACCCACCCCAGGCCGTCAGAGAGAACGGCCAGGTCACCACATCCACTGCATCACCAGCATGACAACCCCCAGCCAACCCTACCTCTGATACCTAGCCAGAGAGCCCCCCCGGCCCAGAGGTCCTGTAGCCCCTCTACTCCCAGCTAAAGATCCGAGACTACAGGAGCAGCAGCCTATTGGACGCGGCTGTGAGAAGAGCAGTCTGGTGACCCTCAGGGAAATACAACACGTTAAACCTACTCTGCTCTTGCTTTATAGCAAAGTGGTAGAAGAGCAAAGACTTCTTACAGCAATCAAATTGTAGTCAATAGTTAAACATGAATTTTAAATGAATGGTGATTTAACAACAATAATATCACCTCTAACAGTTTTTCACATGATACACTAAAATGTCACCCAAAGCTTCTGGTTTAATATTATAACTTATTTTATATTATTTTCCTCTTATTTTCCATCCATCCATCTTCTTTCACTTATCCGGTGCCGGGTCGGGACATGCCCGGAACACCTACCCATGGAGGCATCAAGAACAGATGCCTGAGCCACCTTAGCTGGCTCCTCTCGATGTGGAGGAGCAACGGCTCTACTCTCAGCTCCTCATCCTATCTCTAAGCGAGCGCCCGGCCACGAAAGCTCGTGGCCTGTAGGTGAGAGTAGGAACGTAGATTAACCGTTAGAGAGCTTTTCCTTGCGTCTCAACTCTTTCTTCACCACATTGGACCAGTATATCGTAACGATCCATCGATATGGATCGATACATCGATTCAATGATCAACGATCCAATATCGTTGCAAAGTGAAAACCTCAATACAAATCAACTTTAAGATATGCTTTTATTTTAAAAATGCCCATGGCACGCCTGTGTCATCATTTCCATTTGCACAGCTCCAACCTAAACAATGCTAGAGGAGCCAGGCTGATGGCATCCAGCCAAGAAAAGGACGGGGAAAAATATCAGCGGAATGTAATTATTTTGGATTCTGGAGAAAAGACGGGTCAACAGACAAAAGCCATTTGCAAAAAAATGCTATTACAAGATAATATACTAAGGAAACAACGAACCTGGCCGGACACCTAAAAGAAACACTGCATTGACCCCCATGCAAGCACTATCGTGTCAGATGCCTGCTCACTACTTTTGACCAGTTTTTTGCTGCAAAAACTGAACCACAACTCCAAAAGAGCAATGAGTATCACAGCTGCCATTTCATATCATATTAGCAATGACATGAGGCCTTACAGTGTTGTCGCGAACAACTTTCATGAGCTACTGTGTACTCTGGAGTCAAGATATGCAATCCGATCGAGACAGCACATCAGTCAAACTTGCATATGGAAAAGTGACTTAATGGATGCAGAACTAGTTGCTATCACTAGAGATGGATGGACGCCATGTACAACAGAAGCCCATGTAATTGTGACCGGTCATCATATTGATACAGACTGGCAAATCAATAATTATGTTCTCCAGACACATATTTTGAATGACGCACACAGGAGCAAATATTGGGACAGTTTTGAAAAGAAGCATGTGAGAAGTGGATTATAGGGGGCACAAAACCTGTGCTTTTAACAGATAATGTCAGGTCTATTTTCTTTTATGAAAAAGATTGTTTTTCATTTAAATGTATGGAAGAGCTCCATAATAAAATTATATCATATTTTCGTTGCTTTTTTGTATGTTGTGATTGTGTTAAATGTATATTTGTGATAATTGTCTCATATTGATAGCAGGGGCCTAAATTGAATCAAAATCGTACCTTGGCCGATTTTGTGATATTGTCAAATATCGTATCGTTGTCCAAAGAATTGATATGTCGTATTGTGATCAAACTTGTGTTTTACACCCCTAGTATATCACTGTGGAAAATACACCGATCCGCCTGTCGATCTCCTGTTCCATCCTTCCCTCACTCATGAACAAGACCCCAAGATACTTAAACCCCTCCACTTGAGGCAGGAGCTCTCCACCAACCTGGAGGGGGCAAGCCACCCTTTTTCCGGCTGAGAACCAGGCTGAAGCCTGAAGGAGAAATGTGGGGCGAATCTCCTGTGGGCCCACCACCTGCAGGAAGAACCGTAATGGGCCGGTGCAATGTGGATTGGGTGGTAGTCAAAGGCGGGGGCCTCGGCGACCCAATCCCCAGACACTGAATCCTCTTATTTTATCAATTGTTTTTCTGTTCTTTTTTTTCAGTGTTTATTTTTAAACCGATCACACACTAAGAGATTAAATCGTTTACCATAACATGTTGGAATATTATAGGCCTTAGATCATCTGCTTTTGTTTTAAAAACCCAAAATTCTGATTTAAATAGAGAGTTAAAAGACTGAAATCATTGTTTTACAGGAAACAGAACAGAGAAGATGTTTCCACTGGACGTCCTCACAACTACACTAAATTATGCCATCAATAAAAACTCCCATGATCACCCAAGGAAGAGACTCCGAAGGCATGATTATATGATTTAAATCAGAACTGTATCATTCAACTGAAATAATCAAAAAGTAGAATCTTTTATTTGGCTGAAAATTAACAAAGATACAAAGTGCTAAGAAACATGTCTACATGTGTGCAATCTACATCCCACCATCAGAATCCCCCAACTACAACCTGGATATCTTTTCTATTCGAGTGGGAAATTAATATTTTTAAAATCATGGGAAATGTTTTGATCTGTGGGGACTTAAATGCACGAACGGGGAAAGAGCTGACACTATGAACACCCAGGGAGACAAATGATTACCTGAAGGGACCTGCCTCCCCCCCCCCCGAATGCCCCGCTAGAAACAGTTTTGACAAGCTTACTAATACAAGTGGTACCCAGCTTCTTCAGCTCTGCCATACACAGTAAACCCCAGCCTAAGAGGAGACTCTCTGGGCCACTACAATCAGTGTCCGAAATTAACTTTGACTCACAGGTCAATGGGACTGGTAGATGAAAAGAAATCCACCAGACAAGCATAATTTTTACCAGCCAAAAATTATAAATTGCTTTTTTGTTTCACATATACATTTATTTCAGTACATTTCATTGAGATAAAGGTATAAGAGCAAAATTTAGGGCTGAAACAACAAATCTATAAAAATTCGATTATTTAAAGAGTTGTCAACCATGGTAAAAACATTTAGGACATTAGGGCTGTAACAACGAATCGATAAAACCGATTATTAAAAGAGTTGGCAACAAATTTCATTATCGATTCGTTCTGTCACGATTACTACGCTACTCAATAAGATGCAGAGATGTTTGATTATAAAATAAAAGGTTGAGCACGAAGCAGAGCGGAGCAAAAATAAAAGAGCTGGGGTAGTGGACAGACCATCGGAGAGACCCGTAATGTTGTTCTGAAACACATAGCGGAGGCAGAGAAAATCAGTAGGACCCAAGTCATCCAAGGTGGGGGAGCATTTTACACTAAATACATTGAAAAGGTGTGCTAATTGCAAAATATGCAAAAGCAATAGGGAGTGAGAGAGAGTGTGTGCGCATCTCAGAGGTGGGTAGTAACGAGTTACATATACTCCGTTACACTAACTTGAGTAACTTTTTGTAAAAAATGTACTTCTAAGAATAGTTTTACTGCACCATACTTTTTACTTGTAGATTTATGAAGAAGAAACGCTATTCTTACTCCGCTACATTGGGCTACACTCAACACCTTTTTTTACATTTATTCTACATATTCTGCTTTATTTTTGCCAGAGAGATGCCGTTAGTACATCTACTCTTTCACCAATCAGACGCAGCAATGCAGTCACATGACCACACACAACCTGTGGCGGCATAGCCTCAAAAAAAAGATTTATTGTTCTGACAGCTTAGGTCCCCTTAAACAAAAATATACATCTTTTTGTGCACTGTATTTAAAAAAGCCTATATATTTGGCAGATGTAAAGCACCTGTGTATGCATATGTTTTTTGTGGTAGTTCATTTGTTCTTTAACAGCTCAGGGATGTTCAATCTGTTTGTGCACGGTCTAAAGATTTTTTGAATAAAGGGTTAGAAAATAATGCTTTGTTTGTTTTTTATCCGATTAATCAAAAAAATAATCGACAGATGAATCGAATATTAAAATAATCGTTAGTTGCAGCCTTAGCTAAATTATTTTAATATATTGATCAAATGTTAGTCCCCCTCCTTGGACCGCCACCTTATTGTGGTGGAGGGGTTTGCGTGCCTGAATGATCTTGGGAGACGGGCCAGACAAAGAGCGGTTCAAATTCCCCTTATGAGGAATAGAAAATCAAGGTCCGTGACGTCGCCCGGTATGTGGGGCCCGTCGCCCGGTATGTGGGGCCGTATGTGGGGCCCGTCGCCCGGTATGTGGGGCCGAACTCCTGTGGGGGGGGGGGCTGAGTTGGTGGGGGAGGTCGAGAGATACTGACTCGAGATAGTTGGGCTCACCTCCACGCACAGCTTGGGCTCTGGAACCCACCTCCTCGAGAGAGGCTGGACTTTCTACTACTCTGGAGTTGCCCGCAGTGAGAGGAGGCAGGCTGATGTGAGCTTGCTTATAGACCTCCAGCTCAGCCACCATGTGTTTGAGAGAGGGTTGTTTCCTTGCGCTTATGGGCCAAATGGCAGTGTAGCGTACCCAACCTTCTTGGCATCTCTGAGAGGGGTACTGAAAGTGCTCCGAACAGGGACTCCGTTGTTCTACTGGGGGACTTCAACGCCCACGTGGGCAGCGACAGTGAGACCTTGAGGGGCGTGATTGGGAGGAACGGTCCCCCCGACCTGAACCCGAGTGGTGTTCTGTTGGACTTCTGTGCTAGTCAGTTTGTCCATAACGAACACCATGTTCAAGAATAAAGGCGTCCATCAGTGTACGTGGCACCAGGACACCCTAGGTCATAGGTCGATGATCGACTTTGTGGTTATTTCATCTGACCTCCGGCCGTATGTCTTGGACACTCGGGTGAAGAGAGGGGCGGAGCTGTCAACTGATCACCACCTGGATCCAATAGCGGAAGAGGAAGCTGGACAGACTTGGCAGACCCAAACGTACTGTGAGGGGTGGGTGCTGTGGGAGTATGCAGTCTAGGGCCCTTTGCTAAGGGCTGTCCAGTCCCTATATGACCGGAGCAGGAGTTTGGTTCGCATTGCCGGCAGTAAGTCAGACTTGCGCCCAGTGAATGTTGGACTCCGAAAGGGCTGCCCTTTGTCACCGCTCCTGTTCAGTATTTATATGGACAGGATTTCTAGGCGCAGTCATGGGAGCCGGAGGGAGTCCAGTTTGGGGACCACAGGATTTCGTCTCTGCTTTTTGCAGATTATGTTGTCCTGTTGGCTTCATCAAACCAGGACCTTCAGCATTCACTGGGATGGTTTGCCGCCGAGTGTGAAGCGGGGATTAAAATTAGCACCTCAAAGTCCGAGGCCATGGTTCTCAGCCCGAAAAGGGGGGCTTGTCCCCTTCAGGTTGGTGGAGAGCTCCTACCTCAAGTGGAGGGGTTTAAGTATCTTGGGGTCTTGTTCACGAGTGAGGGAAGGACGGAACTGGAGATCGACAGGCGCATGGGTGTATCTTCTGCGGTGATGCAGTCGATATTACTGGTCCGTTGTGGTAAAGAAGGAGCTGAGCTGCAAGGCAAAGCTCTCTTTTTACGAGTCGATCTACATTCCTACACTCACCTATGGTCATGACCAAAGGACTTTGAGGATTAAGACTAAGTTATAGGGTTAGAATTAGGTTAGGGTTAGGCATTTAGTTGTGATGGTTAGGTTTAGGGTAAGGGGCTCAGGAATGCATTATGTCAACGATGGGTCCCCACGAAGATAGTGCCGCGAACTTGTGTGGGATGTACAACCTTACAAGATTTACAACAGAAAATTTGGCGAACCGCATTTGGCGACTGGCGGATGTTAATGTTGGACCCTGGCTACACTTAGTAGTTTATAGTTCAGCTCTTGGCAGTAGTATGGTAGACCATTTCATTACAGATCTAGACCCAATATCTTTCAGAGCTTTCACAGTCAGCCCATTGTAAGATCATGGTCTACGTGACAAGGGCCCAGTTTAACTACGCGCTAGGCGCTGTTAACTGTGTAACTCCTATATACGGATATCAGACAGCATGGGGAAGTACCAAAAGGCATTGGAAAAATAAAAAAAAACAGCAAGATGAATTGACAATTCAAGATGGCTATACTTGGATCAATCAAGTTACTGAATTGTATAGTATTACAAAAAACAATGATCAATACAATATATACACGCAGGGGTGCAATCTCAGAGCAACTCTCTTCAATCTATATATCAACGAATAGGCAAACAATTACATTATTCCACTGCACCTGGCCTCACCCTGAATGGCAGAGATCAGGGGTCTCCAGTATGCAGATTACTTAGTGCTGCTTTCATCCACTAAAGGTTTGCAGCAGCACCTTAATCTAGGGATGTGCCATATCATACTGTTCACAATAATACCAGTATAATTGTTTATATGATTTAAAACGAAATGTCATATCGTGATAATGGCAACTTGTTGACGTAATGACGTCATACCTTTATGCACAGCAGCAACGAGCATCGCTGAAAGCGAAAGTAACATTGCTCCCGGCTCCGTGGTGGAGGAGTTTGTTCCAAAAAGGGGAGCGACTTCAGCAGCGTGAAAGTGGTTTGGTTACAAAAGATCCAGCAGTGTTTCCCACACAGACTTTACTTGGTCGGGCCGCCCAGGTATATTAACATCGCCATCCCTGACCGATTAACTAGTGGACAACCTCCCCTCGCTCTGTCCTCCCTGCAGTCTGAGAGTCGCACATTCCCTGCAGAAGGAGAGTCAATACTTATTAATTTACACTAGTAAAAGCTTTTATATGCACCTGTTGGTGCCAATGTCATACGTTACCACGCTGGTTTGGATTGTTTCAATAGGTGACGACATTAAAAACAAGCCTCCTCCCCACGCAGATCAAGTGCTGCTGTAAAAATGGAATCGCTGGTGAATAAAATCCAAGATGTGATTTGTGTTTTTTAAGTGACTATAAAAAAAAAAAAAAAAAATAGTGCTTATGAAGACAAACAACACATACAGCTAGAAAGAAAAACAAAAAGACATCAAGGTGGTGTGTGTGCTCTGTCCAGTAAAATGTGCAGTATGTGTGGAGAAAAGAGAAGTGAAAAGCAAGGTGAGCAGATTGAAGTTTGAGAGTAGATTATGGTTTGTGAGTAAACACTAAAATAAGGTGGAGAATTTAGTAGAATTAATATGGTGACATAAGAAATAGCTTGCTAGAAATAGAGAAATGCATTCTTGATTTTATATATGTATATACATCTATACACGATTTGGTCAAATCATCAAGACTATCGCAAAATACCCTGAAATACCATGATACTATAGAGGTTCTCTCAGACCTGGGCCCTGACAAGAAACAACAAAAACAAAGATAATGTTCTTTCAGAAGCAATCCAGAAATCAAACGCACACAATTTCTATTTGGAAACCACTACATTACACCATACAAAAATAAAACTGCACATACCTTGGCCTCAACATAAGCTCAACAGGAAGAAATAACATCAGAGATCTGAGAGACAACGCCAGAAGAACTTTCTATCCAATTTGAAGAAATATGACAGTTGACATTCCAATTCTGAAAACCTAACATGTCCCTGCAGCCATAACACCAACCCAGTCAGAACAAACCAAATTATCAACCAGCAAAAAGAAAACTATCACATATTGGAAGGAAACAACTGAAACACAGAGTAAATTAAAATGTTATGACTAGGGATGCAACGATTATAGATTTTGTTGGTACGATTATAGTCTGAGGAATAGTCACGGTTTCACGATTATTATTCATTCACTTTACAATACTACTTATGTATTGAACCACATGAACACTCGTTAGATTTTAAACGGTTATTTATTGCTGCCTTTTGAAATAGAAAGAACACTGTAGCCAAAAACAACAGGACATAATCCAAATCTACATTCCTTTTGGACCTGGGGTAGAGAACTTAGAAATTAAGATAAAAAAATATCTTGCTGGCTTTTGACTTCGACAGAATAGCTGCCTTTTAAAACAGAAATAAAACAGAACAGTGAAAATAAATAAAAATAAACACATCTCTAAAACTAATATTAACTTTATCCTTGTTAATTGTTACTGAGGGGAATAAACTGAACTGTTTTCATTAATATGAATTCATTTTAATAATCTTTTGAATAATTCATCTCATTTTACATGTAACTTCAGAAAAGCATGTCTTTTATATAGGTTTGTCTGTTTGAAGTGAAGTAAAAATGATGGAAAGAAATTGAGAACATCTCATGTTATAAGCTAGGGGTGGCGCTATTACACATCTTCTGAAAGAGTGCCGAATCTCCAGATCAAAACAGACGAAGTAGCAGAAACAAACGATCTCATATGGAAGCAGATACACATGGAAAATAACGCGATCATTAACATTAAACAGCAGCTAAATCAAAACGTCCTAATGTTACTGAATAAAAAGCGAGGACGAGCTACAGGACTGTGAAGCATCGCTCTGAATCTGATCTGTACATAGTCTTTGACAAAAACGGGATTTTTTCAGCTTTACGCTCAAAATGTTGCTTTTTTTAATGAAACGTGCCCACATTAAAGTGTTGATTAAAACGGACTGCATTAAGCTAGAATAAAACGGATTGTTATGTTTCAAAGCAGAGACTCTGTTCTATGTATTACATGTTCAGCTATTCATACAACATTCAAAGCAATGTTTCATTAAGTAACTTTCTACGTAATTTAACTCAGTTATGTATTATTGTTACTAGACCGTGCAACACTGGGTGATGATCCCGCAGGTGCTGCATCACATTTGATGTATTCGCTCCTTTAGCAGAAACTTTTTACAGCAGGTTTTGCACACAGGTGATCGTCATCTTCAATGACACCCTGGTCATTTTTGGTGGACCAAAAATGCTCCCACATTGCTGACTTCAGGTGTTTCTTTGGAGGAATAAAGCGTCGCTGTTCGGTCCTTCTGTCATAGTTAATCTAGTAAAGTAGTAGCCTCGCTGCATCCCTAGTTATGACCCAAAAAAGAGACTTCACATTAGCAAATTATCTGACCATAGTAAACAATCCAAAATTAAAAAAAGTCTTGACTATGTAGAGACTACGCAAACACAGCCTAGCAATTAGGGGTGCAACGGATCAAAATTCTCACGGATCGGATCGTTTTTTGGATCAGCAAAAAAAAAAAGAAAAATGTCGGGGTGATGTCGCTTCAAATGCGTGGCCATGCTTGATGTGTTTCCACTGTCATATGGCTTTCTTGTGCCACAGTGCCTACACACCATCACAGTTTTATCCACTAACCTCTTTCCTTCATCACTATATTTGACAGGGAAGCTAAAGTGCTCCCACACAGGGGATTTAAATTCTGCGGTGCGTTCGAGCTCCTCTATTCCTCCGCTAGCCATGATCACGCTGTGTGTGGACTGAACATGCGCACAACTTTTTTATTTCACGTGTGTGCTGAACCTAAGATATTGATCCGAACGGATCACGGATCAATGACGATCCGTTGCACCACTACTAGCTATAGAGAAGGGTCAGCATAGACACCGCTGGATGCCAGAGGAGAGATTCTGCTCCCAGTGTAACCGACAAGAGGTAGAGTCAGAACTACTGTACACTTCCTGACCTCATGCCCCAAATACCAGGCTGAAAAATTAACATTTCCCAGTATAATAAAAATACACCCTGAATTTGAAAACACAGACGGAGAAACTCCCATATTTATTTGGAAAATTTTCCAAACTTGAGAGGATTGTAGCAAAATGCCTCATGTCACGACCTGAGAACAGCCAGTGGAACCTGAGAAACACAACTGACTTTACTTTAAATAGTTATTAATTATTTATATAACACAGTCAAAGTGGTTGGTAGGCCCGTAATTTAAGGAGCATTAGCAATATAAAAAGGCAAGCAACAATATTTCATCAACAGTTTAACTGCTGTCCCTCCTAAAGAGGTTCATATTTTCAATACTTGCTTAATCAACAAAAATACTTTTAAAATATATACTTTTCCTCAAATAAACCTTCATTTAAACAATTGACCTGGGCTGTTTACAGCACAACCCAATTGAAATAGGTAATTTGTCACAAAAATCAAAGATTAGATTCAAAAACTAGATTATTGGAATCCAATATAAATCGTGCGTACTCAAATTTGCTGCTCTGCCTTTCATTATTCAACAAAATCAAAGTGCACAACAATCATTCTACAAAATTGACAGGTTTTATGGAGGATATAAATTAGATTGCAGGGCAGTTATAAAAGAAAACATCGCAACCAAATAAAAAAGGCTGTAGCCTGCAAATATCCATACAGTAGTAGTAGTAGCAGTAAAATGGACTTTCCCTGAGCACCAAGAATCTAATCATATCCATGTGATCAAGGGTGAGTCGTATGTGCGGCATATTCACTATAACACCTCGCTGATAAGTCCTCAGCTCAGTTTTGCAAAGGATAATGTGACAAAAAAGTCCTAAGACAAAGCAGCTACAATGAACTGGTGAGATGAATGGGCACTGAAGACTGGATGAACTCAAAACATATCCAACACCAACATATCATCATGGTGAGCAACACCTTTAATCATCAAATTAACTGAAATCTCTCCACATAGGCACCAAAACTAAAACAAAAAGGTACTGATGAGCCTACGTGTCTATGAAATGGTAGGCCACACTACATTCACCTTGGACAAGGTTACAATATAAGTTAGAAGCAGTCAAACATGAGGTCAGACTGGTGTTCACTGGTGCTTTTCTTGGCCTTAAAGTCAATATTCAGAATGTGACCTTGTCGTTCAGATGGGGGAGTGGTCAGGGTGTATACAGGGTTGGAAATGAGTACCCGCCAATGCGGGTGATTTTGTGTGGCGGTGGGTGAATTTGCTCAACCTACCAGCCACGGTGGCAGGTAAATTAAAAAATAAATAAATAAATAGTGCAACAGAGCAATTTGTGACATTCCACAATGCAGATTGAATCACAAGTCTGCTTGTTTCATTCAGACACTTTAATGAGGAGACAGAACAAAAACACTGTGGTGTTTCATGGCAGGGGTTCAAATTTGAGGTGTGTTGATTGATTCACGACATCAACTCATGCACTGAGTAAAATGCAAAAAAATAAAATTTCACCTTAAAAGTTGAGCAGAAGAGCAGAAGTATAAATGGCGGAGCAGAGCAGAGGTAGCGTAAAGACCATCGCAGAGACCCGTAACTAGGCCTGCATGATAAATAGTTATAAAATCGCAATCTCGATTCACCCTGTTCACGATTTTAATTTTAAATGACTTCAATTTAAAAAAAATAATAATAATAAAAAATGTGGCCTTTATTTTGAAAGGACAGCTCTCACAAAGTTCAGGGCTTCACTCTCAGCCAATGACAAAGCACCTTTTAGTCACGTGTTTCACTCGTCGAGCGAGCGCTGTAGTTCGGAAATAAACAAAATGGCTATCAGTGGTGTACCGGATCACAAAACTCACGGTTCGAATCACATTACGGGTCACGAGTCATAGATCAGATAATTTTTCCGATCCTTTGGTTTCTACATACCGTTACAGTTTTTTCCCACCACCCTTTTCTTGTCATTATATTTTACGGGGAAGCCGAAATGCTCCCATACGTGCGATTTAAATAAAGCGGGAGGCTTTTCAAGTTCTTCTGCTCCGCCGCTGAGCATCGTTGACTTATTAACACGCCCTGTTCACGTGAACACATGACTGCGGTGTGTAGTTTCACTGAAACTCAGCATCCACTTTAAAATAAGCAATTACTTAAAAAGAAATATCAGCAGGAAAACTCTTTCACTCTCAGATCGCTAAACAATTTAGATTAATTCGCTAGTTAAAAAACAAAAATAAAAGCGCAATTAATCGACGGGTCACGTGCGTGCCGAACTGTGGGTTGTGAGCAACTGCGACCCGTTACACCCCTAATGGATATTGATTAAAACTTGTAGGCTTGCGGCGACGTGCAATTTCGTCATGGTTCATGTGTGTAATAAACATTACGCTTCATGAGAAAAATCAATTCTAAGCTAAAAAAATCGTGATTTATATTTTTCACAGAATCGTGCAGGCCTACCCATAGCGTTGTTCTGAAAGGGGGCAGAGAAATCTGTACGACCCAAGTCATCCAAGGTGTGGAAGCATTTCACACTGAATACATCGAAAACATGTAAGTGACAGGGAGTGAGAGAGTGAGCACGTGTGTGTGCATCTCAGAGGTGGGTAGTAACGAGTTACATTTACTTCTAAGAGTAGTTTTACTGCACCATACATTTTACTTGTAGATTTGTGAAGAAGAAACGCTGCTCTCACCGCTACATTGGGCTACACTCAACTCGTTACTTTTTTTTTTTATATATATATTTATTCTACGCTTTATTTTTGCCAGAGAGATGCCGTCAGATCTACCACGACTCCCTTTCACCAATCAGACGTAACGATGCAGTCACATGACCACACACAAACTTAAAAAAAAAAAAGATTGTTCTGACAGCTCAGGTCCTTTTAATTTAAACAAAACATATACAACTTTTTGTGCACTTTGTTTAAAAGAGCCTATATATTGGGCAGATATAAAGCATACATGTGTATGTTTTTTGTGTTAGTCCATTTGTTTGTTTTTTTATTACTTTAACAGCTCAGGGATGTTCAAGGAGCAACCTGTTTGTGCACTTTCTGAAGACTTTTTGCACTGTCAGTTCTGTTTTTGAATAAAAGGGTTAGAAATTAATGCTAAATTAATTTGTATTTGTTATTCGATTAATCGAAGAAATTATCGACACATTAATCAATTATTAAAATAATCGTGAGTTGCAGCCCTATAGCTAGCTAATGTTAACTAGTAGAGATGAAAATACTGCAACCCTTCCATTCATGGTTTAGTCTGACGGTTTATTTGTGATGCATTTGCAAATAAGCATTACAAAACCAGTCTGTTTAACTTGGCCAGCTTGTGCTGCGTCCAAAATGCCTGCTGCAAATGAAAGCTTGCTTACTGGTAGCTCCATTTATATAGCCTAGCCTATTAGACAAGCCTGGACTACAACTTTTCCTCAGAATGGATGTTTCCAATGTGGCTTCATTTGCTCGGCACAAGTAGGTAAATTAAATAATTCAAAAACACTTTAAAGTTACTGCTTAATACCATGCTAATTAGGGCCCAAGTAGCCACCGCTGCCAGTACCCTATTAATTGTTAGGATTATTAGAGCCTGAGCACGAAACGTGCAAGGACCCTATTGAAATGCATGAATTCTCTCTCTCTCATTCAAATTAAGCGCATTTTTGGCAGCCTACATATTCTTGAAAACTCAAACTTAGCACACATTTCAGAAGTGAGGAAAATGTACAAGTCATATGGGTCTTGTGTATGGGTGTGGAAAAATGGCTCACCACCTACAAAAGTTACAAAAAGTGTAATTTTAGGCCATTTTTTACCATTTACAGGCTCCGTACTTTAATGAACTCCTGCTAGAGAATTAATCGGAGCAACCCCAAATTTTCACAGTGCTATCTACAGACCTTCATAGAGATGGGGATTAGGCCTGCACGATAAATCATTATAAAATCGCGATCTCAATTCACCCTGTTCACGATTTTAATTTTAAATGACTTCGATGTCAGACATAAACAAAATGGATATTAGTGGTGTAACGGATCACATAACTCCCGGTTCGGATCATTTATTACATGAAAACTTACAGCCAGGAACTGTTGGTGTCTACATACCGTTACAGTTTTGTCCACCACCCTTCTTCCGTCATTATATTTTACAGGGAAGCCAAAATGCTCCCATACTGCAATTTAAATGATGCGGGAGGCTTTTCAAATTCTTCAGTGTGTGAGTGTGAAAATATCAGTATTTTCCTTAAGAGTCTAAACATTCACCCAAAATTTCCCGTTGCTTGAACATTGTAGATCACATCACATACAGTTACACAATGCTTGTGTTCTGAAGATGGACTGTACTTGCATAGATGGTAAATGGACTGAATATAGTGCCTTTCTAGTCTTCTGACTACTCACTTCACACACACACACTGCATATCACATTCACACACATCAATTCTTGCTCAAGGATACTCAACATGTGAGGGAAGGCGGGATGGAACCTTCCAATCGGTGGACAGCCGCCTCTGCCACTAACTGTGTTCACACCGGGCGCGAATAAATCACGCTATTTGCGTTAAGTTGGACGTTTGAACATTTAAGTTTACTCGCTTCATTCGCGCGTGAAATTCACTCCATTCCCGTGTACATTTCTACACACCAGACGCGAATTCGCGTCATGAAAGGGGCTTAGCGGTGAGCCGGTCCCATTGAGTAAAGAACATTTTTTCAACTTACCAGATTGTCCAACCTCCTCACTCACTTTCGTCCAAAAATTTCAATTTTCTATAAAGATACGAGGACGTATCTTACAGCTCCGGGGCCCTCGTTCCAGCACAATCATCTTAAATCATCTGTCTTGCAAAAATGCATCAGTACACTCTCAAATTTTACATGGAGTCTGGCCAAAAGATGGGATGGAACATACAGGGACTACACTCCTTAAACTTAGTTGAAAGACAACCGTAGCCCAAAAAATAATATTATTGCAATTTCCAATCCCATAACACGAGAGGATGCACCTTGACATCTAGACGAGGGTCATATAATGCCAACAGCGACAACTTAATGACAGACCATTTCAGCTAGCTACATGCTAATAATAGCTACAACAGGATAATGTGTGGCTCACAAATAGGGCTGTCAACGCTAAAAAAGTTTGCTGGACGATAAATTGGCCAACAAATTATTGCAATAAACAATAATATTGTTGTTCTGAGATCATTTTCATTTTAAATAATGATAATGGGATAATTAATGCAGGTATACCTTTTCAAAGATCAATAAACATATTTCAAAAAACTATTTAACACTGAAATGGAAAATATTTTAAATATCCACAATAAATTAACAACCAAAAACAATAAAAGCAATGGACTCTCAGTCTGTTAACAAAAAATGCACTTGCATCTCTTTAGCAATTAAGCGAACAATACTGTCGGTGAGTGCATTCCATGTTGCACTGCGATATCATTGCAATAAAACGCGAAAACGCGATTTTTGAACCGCAAGGGCTGTGGATTACAGTCTGGTCACAGGTGTCACGTGACGCGAGAGTTTGCAGAGAAAGCATAAACTTTGCACGCTACACTCTGACCTGTTATAAAATGGCATCAGCCTCAACAGAACCTGACGCTGCGGAAAGTTTAGTGTCAAAGAGAAATAGCACGTCAGTTGTGTGGGGCTATTTTGGATTTAAAAAGGAAGATGCTATTGTGCAAAACCTGCATTGCTAAAGTTGCCACCTCATGGGGCAACACTACTTTTCCTTTCAGGGATCGCCACAGCGAATCATGTGCCTCCATCTAACCCTGTCCTCTGCATCCTCTTCACTCACACCAATTAACTTCATGTCCTCTCTCACTACATCCAAAAATCTCCTCTTTGGTCTTCCTCTAGACCTCCTGCCTGGAAGCTCCAACCTCAGCATTCTTCTTCCAATATATTCACAGTCTCTCCTCTGAACATGTCCAAACCACCTCAATCTGGCCTCTCTGGCTTTATCTCCGAAACATCTAACGTGAGCTGTCCCTCTGATGTACTCGTTCCTGATCCTGTCCATCCTCGTCACTCCCAAAGAGAACCTCAACATCTTAAGCTCTGCCACCTCCAGCTCTGCCTCTTGTCTTTTCTTCAGTGCCACTGTCTCTAAGCTGTACAACATCGCTGGTCTCACCACCGTCTTGAACACCTTTCCTTTCATTCTTGCTGATACTCTTTTATCACACAACACACCTGACACTTTTCTCCACCCATTCCAACCTCCTTGCACTCGCCTCTTCACCTCTTTTCCAGTCTCCATTGCTCTGAACTGTTGATCCTAAGTACTTAATGCCCTGTACGGTAGTTACATGTCAAAAATGCCGAACGCCAGTCGTACCAGACGACGACAGGCATCGCTGACCGAAATGTTTGAAAGTGTAACTCCATATGAGAGCACTTCAAAACGGCACCTGGAAATTACAGTGACTGCAGTCGCAAAGGTTATGATGACCAAGTGGGGGTTCACAGCTTTGATAAATACACTAACGTTAGATAAGCGGTACGGCATGACCTCCCTCAAAAAGTATAATTCACATGTTTATATTACATTGAGGTTTAACTTTGATTTACCAAAATATTTCCAAAGGTACAGACATATTTATTTGCCTGCACTTTTGTGACCGGAGACAATATATATTGTTATTTATTTGGTTATGTAAATATATATATGAAAGATGTGTATTAAAGCTCACAGACAGTCTTTAAAAAGTGCAATCCACATGTTGACGTATCATGTTTATTTAGAATTATCTAATTTTTAGATAATTTGAGATACTAAAAAGCTACAGATTTGTTTTTATATTTCTGCAATCTGCACTTTCGTTTGTTTAATTTTGTTAGTTATTACATGTTTACAAGGCTGGAAGTTCAACAAATCAGTCAATATACTACTGTAATTGAATTAGTTAAATAAAATTGCCATTCATATCAATTCATGCATCTAATTATTTCGCCTTCATGAAAGAAGGTTATGTTTAAACTAATGACGAGGTTGGACAGTATCAGGAACGAGTACATCAGAGGGACAGCTCATGTTAGATGTTTCGGAGATAAAGCCAGAGAGGCCAGATTGAGGTGGTTTGGACATGTTCAGAGGAGAGACTGTGAATATATTGGTTTAAGGATGCTAAGGGTTGGAGCTGCCAGGCAGGAGGTCTAGAGGAAGACCAAAGAGGAGATTTATGGATTCAGTGAGAGAGGACATGCAGTTAATTGGTGTGAGTGAAGAGGATGCAGAGGACAGGGTTCGATGGAGGCACATGATTCGCTGTGGCGACCCCTGAAAGGGAACAGCCGAAAGGAAAAGAAGAAGTTATGTTTAAACTAATATTGTGTTGGTCATATTATACAATGATTTACTGCATATCTTTGTTGACTAATACAGAAGATAAAAAGCTTAAAAAATAATCGCATATTAAATTGCAATTGCAATATTGGAAAAAAGAAATCGCAATTAGATTATTTTCCAAAATCGTTCAGCCCTAGTGCACATGCATGTTTGTGTTACCGCTTTTAGTTGCTACCGTTTTACAAAAAATGCGACATGCCGGCTCGCTCAGGTTAAGTGGAACACCACGATCATTCAGTTTGAATCCAAAGTGCTCCCACACTGCAGCTGTCGCGTTTAGCTTTGAAACCAATTCCATCTTTTTTTAATTCCTCCAACTCACAACTAGCGTCTCCTCTCTCTTCCCGCCCCCCCACACAAAGACTACGTGACTGACAAGAGGGTTGACTCCTCCAACGCTAAGGAACCCAGAGATGTCATCCAGTCTCTTTGGTAGAGAGAGAGAGAGACAAGGAAAACAAACAAGCATGCAAGATGGAAAATTATAGTGGCCGGAAAAATTATCAAATTAATTGTGCGATTAATTGATTTATTGACTATCGCGACAGGCCTACTCACAATACATAATCCTGCTAGCGTTGTCTCGTGCTGTGTGCGCCTCAATATCAGATACAAAAACCACTGTGTACAATCATTCCATCATAACATTGGCTAAAGGAATAAGCTAGCCAGCAACAACAAAGTCCAAAATGTGAAACTGCACACATAATTCTGGAAGTTTAATTGTCCTTGCAGGGAATACCAGTAAAATAGGGATATGGAAGTTTTAACTAACAGATTATATAGATAGATAGAGAGAGAGATAGGCGTAACGCCGGGGACACACAGGAAGCACCATACTGGGTAATTTCTCCTGCGAGCAGTAGCTTGGCAGTTCACACCAGATGTGCATTTCTCCGCGCAATTCTGCTCTATTCTAATCACAGTGAAGAGCTGATCTTGATAATAACCATGAATTCATAACTTAAAGCTTTTTATGTGTTTCTGCGTGGTGTTTCTTCCGCAACAATGAAGTTAAAAGGATCGCCTTGTGTGATCTGCGGGGAGGGGCACACACAGGCCTGTGTGTTCATCTCTCTCTGGAGACAACTGACAAATATGAGTAAAAAGCACACACTTATATATACACAATGTCAAACAGTAATATACAAGCAGTAATACTATTTTGAGAAGGAGAACAGGAAGGAGAGGGCAGAGAAATAAAATGTGTTGGCAATTATTTACCAGAATCAGATCATTTATATGATATATCAATTCATATCGTTTATAATAGATCACTGTGTTTTCTAGACAGATTCGCTAGAAGCAAGCAGAAACAAATGGACCAGACGCCGGAACTATCGTTGCTGAGCGCGACCTGACCGCGGCGTTCCGCGTCGCTGCGCGCTCTGTCTGAACAGCCCAATTGGTTAACATGGGCGCCGAAAGGAAGAGGACAGTGCTTCCGCGTCCTGTGTGTCCCCGGCGTAACATTGTCTGGAATTAAATCCGGTACCAGAGGTGGTTGTGACCTAACGCTACACTACTAATGGCTAGGAGGCCTCAGTGCAGGATATAATGTATTACGTTAGCAGGCTAGCATATTGGTTATAACGCTAAAACGTCTATGCACATAAACACGAATTAAAATTTCATGCCAGCTAATCACACATTCCCTCCACTGCATTATCTTTGGCCCAAAGACCATGACCGTGGGTTAATTACATCATTAAAGCCTGGTGTTTAAGGCTACTTAAGAATTTCATCAAAACGACTGACCATGCTTTAGGCCACAACATACAAGCAATGAATAACAGCTTTAAACGCAACCAAATGCACCAATGAGGGCCTTTGCCAGACTGACGCAGGGTTAAAGGACATTTTAAGCCGGAGTGCTTCTGTCTTGCATGGGCCTCAGACCTTCACGTTAGCTTGTTAGCCAGCCTGGCGAAAATGATAGCCGACTGCATTCTTACTGCTGACAACCTATAAGCATTTGTTTCTATTCAAGACACATGACCATATTGTTAGTTTGTGCATACAAACCGAAAGAGAGAAACACTTCGGGTAATCTAAATTGTCCAATCCAGGCTAGCTGGGAGTGTGCGGACTGTAAAATTATAGAAACATGAGTAAATGAGGCTAGTTGTTAAATTACATGGGATTACTGCACTCAGACGGTGAAACAGTAAACTGTAGACAGCTTGCAGAGACACGTGGAAATGTCAGTTTGTATTTTTTTATACACTGCGTGTGTTGCACCCCTGTAAGTGAATTTGAAAGTCACGCTGTGTGAACATAATGCAGATGGCTGTCGGCTTGCATGGTCTTCCCCCGTGGTTGCTAAATGTGCTCTTTCCTCTCCAGAGTTTTTAGTTTACTTACAGTACTTTAGAGTCCTCGGTGCCGCCACGATGAGAGCAATACTAATAATGTGAGTTTTTTTCAAATGTGTCCCTTTGGAAAGCCAGTCTCTCCTCCCCACGTGTTGACCGACTAGCACCAATCTAAAAACCACAGACTAAACAGCTGGTCAAATCTCGCGATACTCAGACGGTCAAGTCGTCTGTAGTCTCGCGTCATCTGAGAATGCAGTAAAGGCACCTATTTCAGACAAGCACCCCTTTACCTTAATCAAATTGCAATTTAACATGTTGATCTTGGGTCTGGTCACTTTAACGTAAAAGTCACGACGACAATCTTACTAAATTGTAACTAGTAACATATCACTTTCAACATGGCACAAATCTGAACTGGTTAAATATGCACAGAGAGAGATGCACAAAATCGGGACACTGGGAAATATTATGAAGCAGCCAATTTTAAGCTGTTGAGGAGATACTTCTTAAATCAGTTCAATAAAATCTATAAAAAATAGTGGTTATACCTGGATTTAACTCCAGTTCTATGAGTGTGTCTTCTTCTTCGTTGGTTTTTAAAAGGCATAAATATAGGGTAATATGTTTTGTAACTGTGCGTCACCATATATTGGCGTATATGTACATAACGTTAACAATTGAGGAAGCAGCTACTTTTTTTTTCTTTTTTCTTTTTAATTGTAATAGTGTGGGTATAAATAAGTTTGACTTCTTCCCACTCCTTTTTGAACAATTGACTTAGTTTTGTTGTTAATGTAAGATGAATTTACCTTGTAGCATAGATGGAATGCTTCTTATTTACCTTGTTATATGTCACTATTTCTCGAAGTAAAAAAAAATATATATATATCTGAATGTGTGAAAATGTTTTGTACTTGTTCATTCAAATTTGTCAATCTCAACAGCCGCTGCACTTCCTATCCAGTAATTCCCATGATGTCCAAGAACCTTCTTGAAGCATCAACAATTATTTATAACATTTCAGATCTCCTTTCACCCTCAGCAGCATAGTTAATAACCATGGCCAGAAATGTCTTGTCCTTACATAAACAATATTCACCACGCTTCCTATCTTATTTGTTCTCCCTTGCTTCTTGAATCTATTCTTTTCTATCTGCTTCCTTGTGGCTGATCTTTGTCCTTGACCCGTTCCTTATGACTTCCATCTCTTTCTTTCTCTTTGGACAGTCTGCTTGCCCTGCTTCATGACTCACCCCCAACTGACTACACTTGAGTTCTTTCCCATAGTGTCTTGACATCTCATCTCCACATTTACCACATATCCCAATACTACATCTACACGCAAATGAGCTGTGTCCAAATTTCCAGCAATGTCTGCACTGATTGGGTTCGAGAACAATAGCCATATTGGGTAACTGATGTGATCAAGGAACACATTGTCTGGCATGATTTCTTTTTTTCTCCACAATATTTTTATTTTATTTTTACTCTGTAACACTTTGAAATACAGCCTTTTACATTCATATACATTCATTCAAATTCCATACCACATACAAGATCTCTGCATTTACTAAAAAAAACAAAATACATTTAAAAAAAAACAAAGAAAAACACTCACACACAAAAATGCTCCTCCTGTTTTAGCAAATGGTAATCTATTCAATACTGACTATAATAATAATCATAATAAATGCAAAAAAAACCCAAATATGTGTTGAAGAATAAAATAAACTAGAGAAGCCAATTCTTAAGAAATTGCAGGTGTGGATGCTTTTCAAAGATACATGCTGAATAATACCAATAATGTATGAAAAATTTGGAATATTTTAAGTTTTTTGGAAAGCTGATACCAAACTGAAAGTTGAATCATACCAATAATGTATGACAGATGTGGAATATTATAAGGTTTGTAAAAGATGGTAAAAGCTGACGTCAAACCAAAATGCTGGCCTTAAAAGTTGAATGTTAGAAATAAAATATGAAAGATGTGGAATATTTTTAGGTTTGAATAGAGTTCTTCACAGAGAGCATGAATAAGTAGAAAAAGTAACAAATTTGGGAAAATGGGACATGGATGAAGGATGTAAACCGCATTGCTTGAATTAGGACTAGGAGCTAAATTGCATAGGGACAACACACAGAGACAAAGGAAAATACATTAAACAGATAAATAAAACAGAACAAAATAAAATAGGGAAGGGGGTGAAGACCGCCGCATCACAAGGTTTGAAACATTTCCAGTAGCAGCTGCTATTGACCTTCAAACGTACCCAGGGAACCACTCCTGGAATATCTGATCCTCTCAACTTTTAAGAATGACATAACTTCATGGAGCTACTGAGTGTTAGAGGGAGCCGTTGTTGCAATCAGAGAGGTAAAAGCGAGAACCTCCAACTGTGCCGCTGAGAACCATGTGTATTCCTCAGAAAGGCCAAAGACGGCTACATGTGGGGAAACGCAAACTGGTATCCCAGTTCACGGGGCTTAGTTTAAAAGGAATGTCAGTTTGTGAGAGCTGTGTTGCTCATTTATTTACAGGAAAGCATTCACTTTTAGATATCTTAACCCTGTACCCTGAAAACTGGCCAAATATGCGAAGGAACGACAGACTAGTTGGACATGAGTCTATGGGGTTAAAAAATATAGTAATAAATCATCTGCATATAGTGAAAGTTTGAGCTCTGTAAGCAGCCGGGAAATACCTTTAAAAACAGAAGGATGGAAGACAGAGATGAACATGCCTTTGATCTTGATCCGTTGCTGAGCTCTGGCACGTCTTAGAATGTCCACACAATCTGCGTAGTAGTGTAATCTTGCAATAATAGGCCGGGGAAGTTCGCCAGGTTTTGGTTTGGGTTGTAAGGAGCAATGTGCATGGTCCACACCAGGCTCTTCAGCAAGGTCGAAGGCTTCCTTAAGCAGGGTGGAGACCTTGAGCGCAGTGACCAGGCTGTGGTCCTATGGCAGCCCTATAATTCGAATTTTATTGCGGCGGGACCTCGCCTCTAGGTTTTCATATTTATTCTCTAAAAAAGTATTGGGGTGAAATTCTCTCCACTTTATTTTGAAGTGAGGATACATCATCTGTGGATGCACAATGTAGGAGTGCATTACTTGACTAATGGCTGGGAGCTAAACTGCATCACTGGCTTAAGTTTGCATGTAGAAGTAGCTAAGGACTGTGAAGACTTGGAAACATTGGAAAGGGTCTAATTAGTGTGAACAGGATTTAAAAGTTGAATAGACCTTATATTGACCATATTTGAATCTCCCTGTTTCTGCCTTCCTACTGAAAATTCTGGTCTCATTTAAAATGCAAGTCCATACAGCTGTTGGCTGTCATGGCTGTCACTCTGAAGCTGAGTGTGCCAACTGTGTGAGTTTGTTTGACTGCACAATTTGTAAATTATATATGAAGAGGGAAAATTATGAAAATCAGAACCGAGGAACAAACTGATGAAGGTTAATAAGTATTAACAGTAGCTGTGTAGCCTGAAATTGCTCAGAGAAAGAGCACTGTAAATGTTCCCTTCAAAGAAGACTGAAACAGCTCAATGTAAGGACAGAGGTATCCAAAAATAGCTGAGAACCTATCCACCAATCAGAACAGAGGAACAAACTGCTTTTATGTGTAATCAGTCACTAACCACAGCTGTGTGTGTAACTGACTGTGCTCAATTCAGTTCAGTTCAATTTTATTTATATAGCCCAATATCACAAATCACAATTTTGCCTCAAAGGGCTTTACAATCTGTACAACATACGACATCCTCTCTCCTTAGACCCTCTATTTGACTAAGGAAGAACTACACAAAAAACGTCCCAGGTTACGTATGTAACCATGGTTCCGTGATAGGGAACGAGACGCTGGGTCAGCTGACGCTATGGGGCATGCCCTCAGCGTGACCGCCTCTGAATCTCTGTATCAATTAGACCAATCTTGATTCGGTTAACGTCAACATGTGATGCACGCTAAAGGAACCGGATGTTGCAAAGGGAGCCGGCTTCACTGTTGTCGACAGCAGTCTGATCGACTGAAGCAAGCTGCTCACAGGCATGCTGGAAGTATGGCAACGAGACGCAGCGTCCCTATCAGGGAACCATGGTTACATAAGTAACCTGGGATGTTCCCTTTCAAGGGAATTTTAACGCTGCGTCAGCTGGCGCTATGGGGAACGCAACCAACTTTGCCATGCTGAGGGGATGCCTGTCCGACTGTGAAGCCAACAGGGCACACTTCAGGACAAGAGAGCCACTGATCCCGAATTATTTAAGCGGTCTAGGCCAGTGGTGTAGTCTAGTTTTTTGTAGTGAGTATACTGTGATTTATTT
>CM022478.1:30351563-30371336 GCA_011952105.1 Coreoperca whiteheadi
TCTTCTGCCGCATTAATTTATCCACCACACTAACGGTAGTGAAGTTAACTAGTTCTGGATAAAAATTAAATATAGCAACAATCCCCTGCTGTTACAGTTACGTTTGATGATAACATGTACTGTATGCTAGCTTTACTTACCAGGTAACGTCACGATAGCATCAGCCTCATTTGGAGTTTCTGTAACGTCTGTGTCTTCTGCTGCAGCTGAAGTGTCACCCGAAGCTGCTGTAGATTTAGGGGCCGGCTTCCGAAAACACTCAAAGAGTGTAGTTTGAGTCTGCTTTCGTTTCATATCTTCTTTTAAATTAGTTAGTTAATTTCAAACTTGCGCCAAAAAAGACCGCCAAGCAACTGTGCTTTTCTCCTTGGTAGGTGACGTCAGAGCAGCGTCACAGGCCACGGAAGCCCCAATGGTCCAAAAATGGTAGTGATTCGCAATCGCAACCACAGTCTATGTTCGCAACACAGATGGGGTGAATTTATGTATGAAAGTTCTGTCACAAAACGATATTGTTACGTATCCTCACGCTTTTTAAAGAGGGTATACGGAAATCCTTGGCCTTTCCTAGTGAGTATACGGCGTATACCTGCGTATCACGTAGACTACACCACTGGTCTAGGCTATAGAACCTCACAAAGGTGTGAGGCGAGGACCATCCCGCAGCATCACATATATCGGAGAGGGGGGTTCCCGACCACCATCCGCTCTGGAGGATGCCATACTCCGTGTGGAGTGGGCTCTTATTGACAGAGGTGAAGGCAATCCACACACCTCGTAAGCCGAAGCGATAGGCTCAACAATCCACCTGCTAATAGGCTGTAGCCAGGCAGCCCTTACGAGGATGGCTCTAACTACGCCTGGAACGACCTCCAGGTAAGCAGGAGCCACCGACAGGGCCTGCAGATCTCTCACTCTCTTGAGAGAAGTTATGGCCAGCAAGAATGCCATTTTTAAGGCCAGAAACCTGTCTGATGCATCGTCCATTGGCTCGAAAGGTGCTGTGGTCAGTCCATCTAGCACCAATATCAGATCCCATGGAGGGAGTCTGACTTGAGCCGGAGGCCTCATCCTCAGGGTACCACAAAGGAAACTGGTAACAAAGCGATGCTTCCCAAGCGAGCAGCCATGCACCATACTGTGGAATGCTGTGATCGCAGCCACATACATCTTGAGTGTAGCAGGGGAGAGTCCAGCCGAAAACTGGCTTTGGAGAAACTCCAGCACTGAAGCCACCAGGGTGGCGCTATCGGCATCACATGGTGAAAATCTTCCACCTGCCTGCCTACAGTTTCCTTGTGGAGGGGGGCTCTAGAGTGTAAGATGGTCTCAACTAACTCAGTAGAGAGACCGGCAGCTCAGGGGCCAAACCCACAGCTTCAACCTCCCCAGCTGGGGATGAAATATTTCGCCTTGGCCCTGCGACAGCAGGTCCCTCCTGACAGGGATCTCCCACAGGGGGCTGTCCAAGAGGGCTACCAGGCCCGAAAACCAGATTCTGGTGGGCCAGAACGGGCCCCGAGCAGCAGCTTCGGCGAATCTTCTCTAGAACCCCCGGGAGCAGAGCAATCGGGGGGAAAGTTAACAACCGTAGCCTCGGCCACGGTTGCACCATGGCATCCAGGTGCTGGATACACAAGGGAGAACCAGAGGGGGCAGTGAGCATTCCCCGGGGACGCGAACAGGTCACTTGTGCTCTGCCGAATCTCGTCCATATCATCTGCTCCGTCTCAGGGTGCAGTCTCCACTCCTTGGGCCTCGGCCCCTGCTTCAACAGGATGTCTGCTCCCACATTGAGGTACATTTAGTCATTTAGCAGACGCTTTTATCCAAAGCGGTACCCAGGTATGAACAGTGCTCCGAGGGAGAGCAACTTCCCCTGGGACCACAAGAGGATCTGGTGCACCAATCTGCACAGAGGGCGCGACCTCAGACCGCCTTGTCAGCAGCAGACAAGCACGTGGTGGCCCCTGAGGTCTGGAAGAAAATCCCGTAAGGCAAACAAGACTGCTTGCATTTCCAGGCAATTTATGTGCCATCGGTGCGGGGTTGACCACAGACCTCGGGCTGAGCGGCCCCAACCTATGCTGTAGGCATCCGTCGAGAGCGTGCAACGGTGATACGCCGTTCCCAGCACTGGACCCTGGCTCAGGAACACTCGTTGTCTCCACCTGTCTAAGGCACGCATGCAGCCACGTATAAGCTTGATCAGGTGGAAAGGATTGCCCCTCGGGAAAAATCCTGTGTCCCTGAGCCACCACTGCAGGTGCCTCATGTGCAGTAACCCAAACGGAATCACCGTGGATGCTGCCGCTATGAGGCCTATCAGTCTCTAAAACTGTAGTGCAGTGAGATGTCAGCCTAGCTGCACCATGAACACCATTGTCTGTTATGTTTTACTCAAGTCTGGACTCAAATGCAGGACAGGAGACAGAGAGAGGTTGGCAAACAGTGTTTTTATTGCTACAAGCAAGACAGGGATTGTTAATCCAGGCAACTGCGGCGGTGCTCAGAGACGATCCGCTCCCTCGAGTCCCAGGCTGAAGCTGAAGCAGGGAGAGCTGGTGAGAAGGTCGTCCGAAGACGAGGGACGGAGGAGCCGTGGAGAGGCCAGGGTGAACAGGTGCACGGTCGGCAGAGGAGGGGGACAGGAGTGGAGCAAGGCAGGCAGCTGGCGAGTGGTTAGGGTTGCAGAGGTCGTTGGGTAGATGGCAGGCAAGGAGAATGATGATCCGGGTATGTACACAATAGGCGATGAGTTAGTACTGTGATAGAAAAGGCAACTCACGTGAACAGGCTAGAAGTAGTACCACATAGGCGGTTGTACGATCTAGCGATGAGTGGAGAGCAGAGCCGGAGTTAAATACTGCAGGAGCTTCATTGGAGTGAAGACAGGTGTGCAGAGACTCTGCCAGCAGGAGCTGGCCAACGAGCTGCAGGTGCGGACCCAGACTGCCTAGCTCTTAGAGTGGGTGGAGATAAACACACACACAAACAGGCTGGAGTGACAGACTGGGGAAAAACAAACACACAGGGCAGGGAAAGACACAAGACACACAAGGACTGGGATAACACTGGGATTGTAGCATGGTCAAGATCAACTCGACGCGCGCGGGGGAATGTTGTGCCCACAACGGGACTGAGTCCCACACTACTCCTAGGAACGTGATCGTTTGTGTTGGAGTGAGCGTGCTCTTGCTCATATTGAGCCTCAACCCATCCATCTCAACCATCTCGATGCCGTACAGCGGTGAAACGTGACTGGGATAAAATCAACCAGTCGTCTATATAGTTGAGGATGCGGACCCCCTGGAGTCTGAGAGGAGCCAAGGCAGACTCCATACACTTCGTGAAGGTGCGAGGGGAGAGTGCTAGGCCGAAGGGAAGCACCCAATATTGGTAAGCTTTGCCCACGAAAGCAAACCGCAGGTGCCCCGGAATGATAGAGACATGGAAGTATGCATCCCTTAGGTCGATCTGACAAACCAGTCCTTGGACTGAATTTGACCCACAATCGTAGGGATCGTCAGCATTTTAAACTGAAGTCTCCTCAGAGAACGGTTCAGGTGACGAAGATCTAAAATGGGGCGCAAACCACCGTCTCTCTTTGGAACTATAAAGTACCGGCTGTAGAACCCGGTATGCATCTCCCAGGCGGGGATTTGTTCTATGGCCCCATTGTTCAAGATAGAATGTATTTCTTGCACCATCACCTGTGCTTGTGCTTGGTCAACCCTGGTTTCCAGGATCCCTTGGAATCTTGGGTGTCTGGACCGGAACTGAAGATTCTAACTGTGTCAGACGATGCGCAAAACCCACTGCGACATGCTGGGTAAAGCTTCCCAAGCGGGCAGAAAGTCCCTCAGGAGGACCAGCCTCTCGAGGCCGGCACCTGGGGGGCCTGGAGCAGTGGCCTCGATCACCCGAAACGCTACAGCGGCAGGAAATCCCCAAGGAATGGCATGGACATACTTGACTGCCGCAGTGTGAGAGCTGCGGTACCCCAACGCGCTGGTACGGTGGGATTTATCCGGTAAGGAACATCTACATGCGTCTGTAGAGGACGCAACCCTCGCCTGACTCCTGCACAGCCGTGCAGGTCTAAGAGAAGCGGTTGCATGGAACTAGTCACGCCCCGAAGCGCCACCAGCGGCGGGGTTAGGAGGCTTAGCTACCGAGGGCTCTAAGGGGGCTCCACTTCCAGGGCAGAAGGGGTCGCAGATTTCTCGGTGTTGTGCTGCTGATTTATTTTTTATTTTTCAACTGTTTCATCCTGATATGAACAGCAGGACTTAATTAATAATTGGGGCTCCCTTTTCCGGGCTTTTGCGGGCTTCCGGATCTTGAAAGTGGGAGAAAGATGAAGGCAAAGAAAGAGCCGACACTGTCTTGCCCTCATCGCCAAGGTCCATCTGCAAGCCCCACGAGTGCAGACGCCGGGATGCCTCAGCAGCCGCCGGCCCTTTACCACGTGGGGTGCAGAGCTGGCTGCCTTCCTCAAACAGTGCCAGCCAAGAGCGGAGCTTCCTAACCGGGAGACGCTCACAATGCACACAGCTAGCCCCCTCAAGTGCTGCTAGCGCATGCTCCCTTCCCAGGTGTGTATCGCCATCTGGAATATAGCGTGGGCAGGGATACACGCACTGCCTGAACCGACGACAACAGCAGGTGTGCATCACGTGTTGAGGTTAACCCAATCAAGATTGGTCTAGTTGATACAGAGATTCAGAGGTGGTCACACTGAGGGCGTTCCCCATAGTGCCAGCTGATGCAGCGTTGAAGTTCCCTTGAAAGGGAAACCCTTTTAACAGAGAAAAAAATATATAGAAACCTCAGGAAGAGCAACAGAGGAGGGCTTCCTCTCCCAGGATGGACAGACATGCAATAGATGTTGTATGTACAGAATACATTCACAAGAGAAAATCATAGTTCATACCATTATGATGAAAATTATGAAATTTTAGTATATATAATTATGATGAAACGTGTAGAATATAAAACATAAGGGAAGAGAATGGATCCAGATAGACAACTTAGCAGCTCCAGGTGCAGCCCAACGAGCAGGACCCACCTGCTCAGAGGGTGGGTGGGGAAGAATACATACTGAGGGAGAGGGGTGAGGAAGTCCCCCGGCAGTCTAGGCTTATAGCAGCAAAACTAAGCCCTTACTAGTGGGAATGCTTAATCGGCATTTCCACTAATAAGTATAAAGATTTGAATAACAATGGTGTGAATTCTTAATCAGCATTTTCACTAATAATTATAAAAATAAAGATTTTTTTGTGGATGAACACAGGTTGCATTCACACCCAATGAAAACTAGCACAAACAAGAGTTTCAGCACCTTCGGGGATTGAATCCCTAACTATATGTGACCAGTCACGGAAAGTAGAGACACAAGTCAGTTGTGGGGCATTTTGAGTTATTCAAAGATTCTGAAAGTGTAGTCTCCAAGCTTTCCAACGATGTGTAACACATGGAAATCTGATAATATTTGGAGAAGTTGTGGACATTTGAAGGTAGGCACTCAAAAAAGCTCAAAAGGGAGAAAACAGCCTCTAAAGATTGTGCAATTCTCGCCTGTTCTCACCTGCTTGGAGCAACAATAGGACTAATTTACTTCTCATTTAGATAAGCCATACCCCCTGTAAAGCTCCCTCCTGTAAAGCTGCATGGTTGCATAGCAACGACAGATGCAACGGGAAAAATCGGACCGCATACTATTAATAATAAAGGATTATTAGCATCACATTCAATTCAAGAATGCTAACAGACAGGTTTACGTGGGCTTTCACATCTGTCAATTCAAGCAATCAACCAAGGAATTGAAGCATTGTTCAAATTAATAGCAGATGCTAACATTACCATCTAAAAGCCCATTATAGTAATGGGGGTTTTTGGCAAGGTATACGATGCTAACCAATACAATTAAAACAACAGTCCTGAGCTAGGTAATAATAATAGGCAGGTATGGGAAGGTCTAAACATGAGATAACGTGTACGTGTTCTTAGAATGAACACAAAATGACAAACTTTGATGTTTATGGAAACTCACCCCATAAGAAACAGAAAAGTATTCTTGCAGATCTTGCTGCCTCCAATGAAGTCTTCTTTGTGGAGGGAACCATCTCCGAAGTTTGCATTGTGCGTCTTTTTGCCTTTAAATGTCCAATAATTCGCATGTCCTGCCAGTGAGCACTTGTTCATAAGCATCCTTCTTGTCGAAGAAGTACTTCAGAACATTTTCGGTGTAACAACCAGGGTTCAGTTCGTCTGCGATAATCTTTGCGGCGTTCATCTTCATTGAATTTTGATGTCAGCTAGAGCCGGCCAGAGTGGGGCATAATAAGTAGCCATGTTTCCCTTGGAGGGCGGGCTTATCCAGTATGGAAATACACACAGACAATGACACACCCCTGCTACATGCTAGAATGTCCGAAAAACAAGCCGTCGAAGTTAAAATGTACGCTTTGAAATACACCAATACAGCTATCTCAAACACGGAGAGGCTTCTTCGCGATCTTAACTAACAGATTCTGCAAAAAAGCGAAAATCACCGATTTTGAAAAAAAACGCTTCTTTCTCATTTTGCTCGAAAGTTGTGCTACCAACTTGTGTCACTGGTTTCCATGATGGGTCACATATACTATTCACCACCCTTGCAGAATGAAGGGAAATGATAGCCAATTAATTGATTGAGTCTCATAAAATACACTAAACTATCAATTTAGGACTCAGGTTAATAATTTCATTAATAACTCATCTCATCTCATCTCATTTTCTACCGCTTGTTCCCGTTAGCGGTCGCGGGTGACTGGAGCTGTTTGGAGTCCGGGGTTTAAGAAGAAAACCCCGGACTCCACCGTGACCTCCTATTTGCCCTAAAGCCCCTCGGACGATGTTCGCATACAAGTGGACTTGCCTAAAAACAGTTATTTGTTCTGATGCTTATCTCATACAAATCTTTTGATGTAAGACAAAGACAACTTTAAAAATACAGGAATTATATACATGTGACTGAGAATACATTATCAATGATGGGTCCCTACGAAGATACGTGTGTGTGTGTGTGTGTGTGTGTGTGTGTGTGTGTGTGTGTGTGTGTGTGCGTGTGTGCCCAAGATGCTACTTGGACATAAAATGGATCAAACAAAAAACACTAATTCAAAATGGCGGTGAGGCCATATAAGTTACAGGGTGGTGAAGCTAAAGTTAGCTACATTAGCACATGTGTCGGTGAGCTAAGCAGAAGCTACATGGCTAGACAAAGGGAAATGTAAAGATGGCAGTAAGGCCATGTAGGTCAAGCTCTGCTGAAGGCCAACTAGAGGTGTGTTTGTGTGCTAGCAGGTAAAGGTGATCTGTAAGCTAATAGAGGGTTTGCACCTACGTCACGGTGTGGTCAGTTACCCGGATACCATATTGAAGACACTCGGATGTAAACATCAGCATGGATTGCATGGTTAATACACCACTGAATAATAATTTGTACTAATTTCTTTTTTCATGTCTAAACCATGAAAAAAGAAGCAAAGAATGGGCAGCAGCATCCTTGTGTTTATGCTAGGTTCGAGTTACATTTGTAGCGGGACGTTAGTGAGTCATTAGGTGATCGTGGTCCTTGTTTTTCGTTCATATTAACACACGGCACCCAATCTGTAATCTTGTACAGGTCAGATCTTTTACCTAGAATACAGTAATAATAAATATAGCACCATTAACTAAATTCCAGTAACAGTTTACAGAAAATATGCAAGTCTTGTACTATTGGAGAAGGTTAAGAAATGAGATTAGAATCTGATTTTTAGCCAAGAAATAACAAACATCAACGTAATATCAATATGAGAGTATACTATTACACTACAAAACTTGTTAAGATAGTAGCCTAATATTTCACCTGGTTGACAAGAAATAAGAAGAACAAATGCGAATGTTGTCAAAATTCTTGCCCTTGAAATCCTTGTTCAGTTTGGCCAACCACAAATGCCTTCTTTCCTCAGACAGTTTTATGCACTTCTCCTTGATTTTTTACTACTTTTGGCAGTATATAAAACTTCAAATGTTTTTCCCGGGACGACCGATTAGTATAGCCTAAAACACAACAATAATTGACCATTTTCAGCAGAAATAATCAGCAAAAGTTTGCAGGTTCCGTTCGGTTCAGTGGCATTGTTTACGTTCAGTATCGCCAATATGGCCGACTTCCGGGTTGATGACGTGTCTTGAAAACACACTATAGTGCCAAGTTAAAAGGAGATAGTTAGCATGCAAAGACCCTGTGTGTAGCATAAAAACTTCCATCAATTTAGCAGTGGCTACCAGATTAACAAACAGATTGAAAAGCATCACAACAATAAATCTTGATGAAATCACATACCGTCACATGCAAAGTTAACTAAACGGTTCTGTACTTAACTGTGCTAAGTACCCTGTTAAGCTAACATGCTATGACCAGTGGTTGTTAACAGTCCATGGGTAAGCAGAGAGGTTGCTTTTGGTTATTGCCCCAATGTTGGCCGGCATCCCTTGGGCCAAGGCAGGGGTAGAATTGTCGTTCCTCTGTGGAAAGCATCTTTTGCAGTGTCGCGCTCTGTACAGTTAGCTTAGTGCTAACTCACTCAGTTGCTTCTTAAAGTTTAGCTGTCAGACTTGGTGCTAAACTGTTATGGTTTTGGGTTATATGGGGTGTTTTGGGGGTTGATGTGGAGTGTTTTTGATTAGTCTGTTTCCTGGGTTTTGTTGTCCATCTGAGTTCTGTTTGTTATTATATTAGTTCTGGTCTTATTTTGAAATAAGGTCTGTCTGTTTAGTCTATGTTTTGGCATTTAGTCTGGTTCTTCCTTTTTTATTTTGGTAGGTGTCTGTTCCCCTCTGTCTCTGTCTGACTTTACTTCATGTCCCTGATTCCCTGATTGTGTTCACCTGTGTTTGTCCTGCACCTGTGCCTCGTTGTCTTCACCTCCCTTGAGTGTATTTAGTCCTTGTGATTCCCAGTCCTGTTGCTGGATTATTGTTTGTACCTTCTCGGGGTTACGACCCTGCGTACTTCCCGTCTGTTACCTCTGTTTCGTTGTGGATTTTTGTCATGCTCCTGGTTTTCTATTTTCCTGCCTGTTTGTTTTCCAAGTTTGCCTGTCTACCTGCTGGTAAGCTGTAATAAAGACTCCACTCCCCAAGCATTGTCTGCATCTGGGTCCTCCTTACCTCGTCACAATATAACAAAATTTGTTGCGAGAATAGAACTCTGGATCACTGGCAGGATCACCGCCATAAGAGTGAGAGTTTGGTTCGGAAGGAAAGCAGTCTTCTTTGTTGCAGCCCGCTTTTGGCTGGCACGAGGCCAGGAGGGGCAAGAAGACCCATACACTTGATGGAAGAGAGTGAGGATAACATGCAGCCGTCCGGAGGCCGAACACTGAGGGAAGAGGTCGCTGACCTATTTGTTGACTTGGTCAAGACTACATTCACTGTCTCACAGATTGTGGTACAAAAGGGAATGCAGTCCTTAAAACAAAGTTGTTAAAATCACCCACATGAATGAACTCATCCATTGAGTCCAAACAATACACACAGTGCATACAACATCTTTATCCCAAAAGTAATTTGCCATATATTAAAGAAAGTTAATTAACAGCATTATTTGTGTCAACCAAATATTTCCACCTAACACTGCAGAAAATGCTCTCAGGATATTATGGTGTTTGTTACTTTGATTTCAGAACTCTGTATTATTGAAAGGCAGCACAGGCAGGCTTTTTGCTGTGTGGAGGGAAAAAAGGAGAAAGTGAACTTTAAACTCTCCTTGTCAGCTGACTAGAGATAAAACTATTGTGTTTCTGGCCCTGGTTCATTGAGCCAGGGCCAGAAACATTACACACATTACTTTAACACACAGTTCCACACAAGGAAATAACAAAACACCACTTTAACCTGAATAATTTAACCTTTACCTGAAAGGTTAAAGGCCCAAGAGCAAGAACATAGAATTTGTGGAGAGATCAGAGAAACTCTGAAAGCAGAGAGAAGTGAACAGACAATCAGCGGGTGGCTTTTCAGGTTCCACAACAGAGAGAGTTTTAGAGGAGAGAGACAGGCAGACTGGTAAGGCCAGGTTGAGTTCAGGAATGTCAACGCGTCACAGGGTGGTGTAGAGAGAGGGACAGAAGGAGGAAGTCAAACAGAGGAGGGACAAAGAGAGAGTCATAAATGCAATAATTAAAGTTTATGCAGAAATAAGCAACGCACTCTGCCTGTGTAGCTAACTGCACTGTTGTCCTTCTGACAGGAGGGAAAGAAAGCCCAGGATCCACTTCTCTGTTCTCTGAGTTGTTATTTCTACTGTACTCTTTCTTGGGATTTATTTTTCACCAGAATTTTTCATTTCTAAGCATGGATTTGCTCCTGGATTCTGGCTAACTGTGATAATTCTTTCTCCCAATTCTGTTTGTCTTTGAAGACAAACTCACTTTAAAGAAGAAGAAAAAAGGAATAATTTTCCATGTCTGTGACTTCCCTGTTCAAGGGCAAGTGGGGGCAGAAGTCACAGGAAACCACGGAGAAGCATCTGGCAGCTGTGGTTCAACCCAGCCATGAGGAGGACGATGAGGAGGATGACTCCAGAGTTGGTTTCAGCAGAGAGCCTATCCGCAGGAACTCCCGCTTTTACCGGTCAATGAGGAGGAAGAGGCTGGTCTCATCTGAGCAGTCTGAAAGTAAGAAAACACCAGGCCTCTGCTGTGCTTTCAATTTAACATTGTTATTCTATGTACCTCAAACTTGGGCTCATGTCTTTCATACCTCTAGTTCTGTTCATTTGGTCTGAACCAAGGGCAATTATATATTGTAGCATTTTTCAGCTTTTTTGGTTCCTTTTCACACCACACTGATTGCTTTGGTGATTACTTAATACATAACATAAAAGTTAACATCTTCCAGTCAGTCTTACAAATGAAAAAATCAAATTAAGGAATTAAACATTGAGGCCTGGAAATTTTCATAAAATCCAGTCTCGTGATTATTGATGACCTGAAATAATATGGAAACTAAAACCAGTAATCTGTTTTCAGAGGTAGTTTCCTGATTGGAACACCATAGTCCAAGTCAAATTGATTATTGATTAAGAGTTTTTGATCTTATCACCAGTATTTTAATCAATATGAATTCTATGAATGTGTTCCAATCAAGATAGCAAGGGGCCCGGTAGCAATAGCAAATAAAAGTGCAACATATTTGTATTTTCTCCATATCCTAAAAAACTGTTAATAATAATAATAATAATATTAATACATTTACTAGGGTAAACAACAATCAGGCAATGAGTGGATGAGCAGCCAGGGTAGATATACTGGAGGTGATGAGTAGATTGACGTCAGGTGTGTGGATCGCGCAGGTGTGTTGCTCCTCCCCTCTGCCGGCAGTTGGCCATGCCCCCGGGCACAAACACAGACAGACAGGGAAATGACCGGAGACACTAGGTAGGGGGAAAACAGACAGGAACACAGGGAAACAAACGGACTGACACCGTAGAACTATAACATATAGTGAATAAACAGATTTGAACAGATAAGTTTTGAGTCATCCAAGTTGTAATGGCCTGTAGACAGTCAATGAGTGCAGTGGGACATGATGAGAAACTGGGTTTTTGTGGAAATATACAGTTGAGTGTCATCAGCGTAGCAATGAAAGTCTATACCAAAATAAGGAAAATATTGCAGAGGGGGAGGATGTAAATGATGAACAAAAGGGGACCTAAAACTGAACCTTGAGGAACGCCATCATGTAATGAGGATATGATATGGAATTTTTTATTTGTATAAACTGTTTCCTGTTTGTGAGATATGATTTGAACAATTGTAAAGCAGTACCAGTGACCCCAGTGCAAGCCCAATGCTCAAGTAACACTGAGTGCGAGATGGTGTCAAAGGCGGCAGTGAGGTCATAGAGGATGAGGATGGTGGGAGGCCCGAGTGAGCTGCATGTAGGAGGTAATTGGTGATTTTAACTAGGGCTGTTTCAGTGCTGTGTTTGGAACCAAAAGTGGATTGGAATGGCTCAAACAGATTGTTATTTTGAAGATGGTCCTGAAGCTGTGTTGTAACAGTACGTTCGAGAATTTTTGCAGTGAAAGGTAGATTAGAAATGGGATGGTAATTATTGATGACTTTGGGATCTGAGCCTGGTTTCTTAATTATAGGTGTAACTGAGGCAGTTTTGAGTGATGGTGGGACAATACTGGTGGACAATGAGGAGTTAACTAAGGCAGTTAGGACAGGAGAGAGTGTGGGGAGACATGATTTAACAAGGGATGTGGGGAGTGTGGGGAGTGGATCAAAGGAACAAATAGACAACCGTGCTGAAATGATGATGTTACTGATTTGTTGGATTGATGGTAATTGGAAGTCAGAAAGGTGATGAATGATGATGTTTGTATGTTATTAGTCCAACTGCAGTCAGTGGTTGAAGAGAGGGTGATCAGATGTTTGTGAATCTTGTCAACTTTGCTATGCAAAAAGTCCAAAAGGTCTTGCCATTGGGAGATGGTAGTGAAGTGGAGGGTGGTTTCTGGTGGCTTAGTAAGGAGAAAAGCGCTCTGGTATTGGATTTACGATGGTCAATGACATGTGTGTAATATCCAGATTTGGCAGAATTAAGAATGTTTTTTAGAGTGGCAATATGGTCAGAGTACATTTTTTGATGAACAGTAAGTCTAGTTTTCTTAGATAGATGTTCTAAACGGCGGCATTCTTGTTTCAGTAAACGGAGACCAGGAGTGAACCAGGGGGAAGATTTGGTAAAGGTGACAGTGCGGGTATGAAGAGGTGCTAGGGTATCCAGTACAAAAAGTAGAGTGGTATTGTATTGGTTGATCAAATTAGCAGGGAAGGGGGGCTGTAGCTTGAGAGTAGACAGTGATGCGGAAAGTACGTTGTTCAGATGTATTGTGCTTTTTGACATTACGAAAGGATACGATGCGTTGTTTAACTGTGCAGAATGTAGGAATGGAAATGTTAAAAACTTGAAACTTATGGTCAGATATGGGAAGGTCAACTGCATTGAGATCAAAGGGTGTGAGTCCTGAGCAACAGACTAAATCCAGCATGTGTCCTTTGTTGTGGGTTGGGAAATCAACAAGGGACTGAACAATGAAATTAAATTAAATGAAATCTTTGCAAAGTGAATTGGTGGGATTGTCAATATGGAAATTTAAATCACCAGTTAAAATTACATTTGGAGTCATGGCACAAAGATCTGCTAAAATAGATGAAAATTCCATTATAAAAACAGGAGAGTGCTCGGGAGGGCGATAAACAGTCACAATGAAGGTAGGTGTAGGTCCATTCAGCTGGACAGCCAGTATTTCATAGGAAGTGGATTCCCTCACTGTCACTGGAACGACCTTGAGGGTGTCGCGATACATAAGCGCGAGACCACCGCTTTTTCCGGAAGAGCGAGGTTTCGCGATGTAAACAAACCAAGGAGGCAGCACTTGATTTAAAATTAAGTGAAAAAAATCGTTAGGCTGCTGCCGAGTTTCGATGAGACATGGTCGGCACAGTACTCAGAGAGGAAAACGGCTTTGTTGGTGAGTGAACGGACATTGATAACGGAAAACTTTAAACAGTCATGAGTGATCCTAGACGACCCTGGCACCACAGCTAATAGGCTGTGGTCAACAGGTCTCTCCACCAGAGGGAACGGATGGCGCCGTTGTGGTCAGCGCAGAAATCCCTCCGGGATACACGGTGGCCGAGAATCTCTCGGTGTAAATGTAGAGTAGCAGGCAGCTCATAGTGGGAGCGGTACCGATGGATTCGCAAATGATGTGGTGAAGAGCAGAAAAGCCCACAGCAACAGCTTGGTAATCCACATCTTTGAATGTAGCAGATGTGACAGCAGCAGCAGATAGGCTAGCCAGTGCGGCTTAATCAGTGGTGTGGTGCCTGGACAAGTGGGAATACTCTTAATTTATGCCCCAATTTGTTTAAAGCGGCCTGTCCAGCAATGGATAAACAGTGACATGCAAGACTACAAGACATATTTAGTTCACCCAAACATGGGCCAGTGGTATTTGCACATTGTCAATTATCTTCTCTGGAAGTGGCTGATGCACTGCCCAGCTAATGTTCTTCTCTTTTTGTGACCAGAAGGATAGTTCCACTTCATCCTCACATTAAAGTTGTAAACTCTGAGCCCCTGTTTTGACACGAGGGGGAGGCGGGGCCCTATGCAACTTGCATACTGAGCGTATAGTGCCACCTGGCTAACCAACCCAACAAAGGCAGCACATACTATTGGCTAGTAATGGTGCTTTTCCATTACCAGTACCAGCTCAACTCGAGTCAGTTTTCGCTCTGTTTTCCATTGCAGAAAGTACCTCAACAATAGTACCTGGTGGTCATAGCGACGCCGCAGGAAACTGCCGCGACACACACCTGCTACTCACACACACAGGACAATGGAGGAAATCAATTGTGTGCTCTTTTTGATCGTCGGGGTGTGGCTGCTTCTCACAGCAAGAAGACAAACCTTGTTACATTTAGCAGACGCTTTTATCCAAAGCAACTTACATAGGAGAACATTCATAGAAGGCACAGCTTCGGGAGCATTTTGGGGTTCAGTATCTTGCTCAAGGATACTTCGACACATGGCTGGGGAATTGAACCGCCGACCTTCCGATTGGCAGGCGACCGCTCTGCCACCAAGCCACAGCCGGCCATCTTGTTGAGTTGCTGTAATAGTAATCGGTATATCATGCAATCTCTGGCCAAACTATTAAAAAATGGTGGGATACTCGGTCTGGCGCTTGCAATGATGACGCAGTGAAAAGTGAAGATTCTCTCTGACCAATCAGCAGTCTGCCGTGTTTTGACATGACATTTTAGTATCGCCTCAGCTTGCTCAGAACTTCGCCGGAGGTGGTACAAAAAAAAGTACCTGGAAGCAGGTACAGGTACAACTTTTACACTGTGGAAAACCAAACCGAGTTGTGTCGAGTCGAGCTGAGGCGAGCTGGTACTGTGTATGGAAAAGCGCCATAATTGTAAAAAGAAATCACTCTCGCGCACCTTCTCTGGATCTGTTCCACATTGGTGGAATGATCTGCCTGCTTCTACAAGATCAGCAGATTCTGTAGCCACCTTCAAAAATAACCTGAAAATGCATCTCTTCCATCAAGACCTAACTGACAATCACTGACTTCTTCTTCCTGTCTCTTTTCATAAAAAACAAAAAACCTTCCTATTCTTAGCTTTGTATACTGTGCTAGGCTTTAACAGACTAGTTTCTGCTGCACTTATGTTTTTTGTTACCTTGTGTTGTTATAATTGCTTCCATTGTCTTACTTAAGTCACTTTGGATAAAAGCGTCTGCTAAATGACTAAATGTAAATGTAACCACCGCTAAGGAAAAACCCATAATATAGATGGCATCTTAGGGTATAGGAAACAGGTGATTTTCCGCTTGTTTTTAATATCTGGTGCAATAATCCAGCCTAGAAGCATGGACTAGTTTTTCTGTATAATGTGCCAGATGTGCCTGATTTTTGCAATGAAAGAGTTCAGGTCCAGTAACACCTAAAGGTCCAGTCTGTAGGATTGAGTGGCATCTAGTGGTGAAATTTCAGTTTGCAACCATATGAATACCGCTCGCATCACCGAAGCGTGTAGGAAAAACTAAGGTGGCTGCGAAAACACAAACGGCCATATCTACAGCAAGTGTTTGGTTTATTCATTCTGGGCTACTGTAGAAACATGGTAGTGTAACATGGCGACCTCAGTGGAAGGTGCAGCTAAGCAAATACAGCACCATAAGGAGCTATATTTTTTTATTTCATTGTCTCTTTAAGCATTGATGAGATGGCTTAATAATAAACATAAGCATTGATGAACTGTTTAATAACCCTATTGTTAAACAAAAAAATTATGAAAAAAATGTCAGAATAATCAGTTTAGGGCTAAATATCTGTAATTTTTTACTATACTTGAGTATTTCGATTTAATTTATACTTCTGCTTAACTATATTTCAGAGAGAAATATTGTTTTTCTTTTTACTTTAACAAGTTACTTTGCAGATTCAGATTTTACTTATACTGATGGCACAAGGGGTAAAGTTCTCACCCTCCACTGCAGAGCATGGTTCTTCTGGCTTGGTGCTGCATTTCAGCAAGCACAGTTGGCTGTGTTTGTGGGCGGAAAGCCAGCAAGGGTTCACATGTGGCTGCATTTGCAAGTCTTGCTGGTTGGTCAGTGCACCTGCATAGTGGAGGGTGGGGGAAATAGCATTAACCTTCCATGCATTAAGCCCTTCCACTCCATCTTCCAGGCAGCCTCCAGGTTCCAGGCAAGTAAAATGAAGTGAGGGGTGACATCATAGGTCAGAAAAATAGCTCATGACTGTCTAAAGCCTGCCCAGGCCAATTGTAGAGTTAGCAAAGCATGTACATTTCTGTAATTATTATTCATATTTATTTACCAAATGATATTTCTCCCCTGTAGCCCATAGGAATATTCAATGGCCCTGTACCATGGCCCTGGGCTTGGGAACCACTGAATAATATGCTTAATTATAGATTAAGTTTGACAAAATAAACTAGACTCAAGGTTCACTAGCAAGCTTGTTCTTCAGAGTTCAAACAAATTGACTGAGCAACTCCATTCACTGATGAACACTGTGAGTTGTTGTTGAAAGCGAGAAGCTGAAGAAGCTAGAGTAAGAGTTATATTTTGAACATACATGCTTTTGATCAACTTTTTCATCAATGTGCATAGTTCAAGCGCACGTGTTTATGACACACAATTTAATTCAATATAGTGTGCCAAAATGAGGAGAGGGGACATCACAATGTGGGAGATTGTCTTCCAAAAATAGCCTGTATCAATAAATTCAGCATTACCCTAAAATGATGTGTTCATGTTCAAAACAATTCCTTGTAGATGAAAAAGTATATACTATACGACTATGACACAGGAGATCATTGTCAATTTCCCATTTCCTACCAGCAGCTAACATTGGTCTCCTTTTACTATAACCGTGATTATTCCCTAAGCATTACTCAATGGTTATTGTTTTAAATAAAAATAAAAAGATAAAGGTCCACTAACCTTTACAAAGTAGTAATTTGAATACAAACCATGCTCTTTCCCTAACCAAGTCATATTTGTGCCTAAATGTAACCAAATCTTAACCATTATATTTGAAACACTGATTTGTAAGGAATTAAGAAGGCACCGACAAACAATGTCGTCCTGTCGATAGTGGCATCAGATCATGTATCACATATAAGAAAATGCTTATATGTGTTGACGAACAACATATTTTGGTGTTTAATTTGGAGGATTTATTGGAATGCGGGGTGGGAGTTGAATTAAGCTGCTGCACTTCAAAATATGTGTTGATGTCTCTGAACATCTTAAAATGTTCAGTATCTGTATTGCATATACTTTATCCACATTTTCTGTATTTTATTTTTTATATTCTATTGTACAACTTAATATTTTTCTTATATTTTAGAATTTTAATATTATAGAGCCTGCTTGATTGCTACAGCAGTGTATCCTAAGGGCTTAATTGCATTTTATTCAGCTAACTCAATCTTTGAAACCTGTCTAGAGGTTTTTCAAATTAATCTGAAGACACTTTACTTATCGGTTACATGTGGGAAGGCACAAGTCAAAGTTCACTCTCAGTTAATACTCATAACACACACCCACACACACTGGGATTGCGACAGCTCAGTACCAACAAAATATTATGTTACTGCCTGAGTGAAGCAATAGCAGCTGATTGCTTAATTTCAATGCTGTCAAACTCGAGGCATAGGTTTTCCATCTTATATAGGAGTCACCATTATATTAGCACTGTTTGGTATTAAAGCTGTCTTTAATGGGCCAGAGTTTAAATAATGTGGCATGGATTGTTGTTCCCTGTTTGAGTTCTTAATATTTAATATTGTACAATTATTTATATATATATATATATATATATATACAATATTAACTACTTAATATTTTGGTTATTACTGGCCCCCAGAGCATGCACGCTAAATTTGGTGAAATTCTGCGTACCGAGTGTTGAAGTACAGATTTTTGGCATTTGTGAAGAATTTTGAGCCCGATCAATAGGAGTGCCTCCTATTGATCGGGCTCAAAATTCTTTGTCATGCACATTCTCAAAGATGGACTTAACATATCCACCAAAATCTATGATGATTGGACTAGTTGTTATTAAAGTTATGGCCATTTTCCTGATGAGCCTCGGCTTTGCGAAGATATTTTGGTATATGGCAGCCATGTTTTTTGACTAATTTTGCTCAATGTGTACCTCAGTCCCGTATGCCAAATTTGGTGTTGATTGAGTCAAAATCCAAGAAGTAGATGTCAATGTACTGTTTTTCACACTATGCAAATTAGCAAAAAATTCATCATGGCGGACTTTAATGGTCCAGGAGGCTTTTTTGTAGAGCACATTGAGCTGGTCTTGTGAGAGAAATTTCAAGTCAATCAGACTTACGCTGTGAGGTGCGTGGCCTCACTATTGTACCTGATTATGAAGACAGTTTCTCCTTTTGATTGTTTCTCTCTCTCTGCATGTCTCCCTCTCCAGATTCAACCAGGCCTGGTTTGGACCAAGGTCCATCCAACAGGGCAGGAGTCTCCTTCTCTAATGCTCCCTTACCCGACAAATCACCTTGTTTACCCGGGGCTAGACGGTGAGTCTGCATGCCTTCACTGCCCAACCCTACCACTGAACACAAACACACCCAGAAAAGGAAACAAGCACATACAGTGCTTTTTAAACACTTCACACATATCACTTTTATACTTCATTCTTGGTACTTGGTAATGGCTTATCGTGTTTGTAGTAAGCACACAAGCCTATCTCATCCCAGGGCATCACATAGTGACGTTCCCAGGGCGTCATATAGCCCTCGGCGTTGTATACAGACGCACATGGTACCCTTTAGCATCTGTACCAGACGCCTTCAGAAACTACTTTGTTAGATAGTGGGAAGTCATGTGACGTAAGTCACATGTTGGTTAGGTTTAGGCAAAAAATCAACTTGGAAAGGTAGGCCAGCTCATAGCCTGTGGCAAATAATGAAGGGACACCAACAACAAGTGGTTTCTTTATTATAAACCAAAAACTATTGACTATAAACAAGGAAAACGCAATGAGGTGTGAACATGTCATAATGTAGGGTGTATGTAAAGTGCAGGGATCCATGAATCTGTATGTGTGAACATGCCTGAGTGGAAACTAAGTCAAATTACAAAAGAACAGGCAAAACAGGATCATACCTGGAGGAGCAGAGAGAGAGAGAAAGATGGTTAGTGAGGCAGTTTAAATACCCTGAGCCCAGGTGGCTCCAATCACTAATGACCCTCCTCTGGGAGACACCGCCCCCACAAGGCAGGGGAGGGGCCGTGACAGTAGGAACTCACGTGACGGAAGTGACGTTTACGTGACTTGTAACTTAAGACTTTAAATCTTAACTCGCTAATACAGACCTATGTTCCTGCCAGATCCCTGTGCTCTGCAAACGAACAACGTCTGGTGGTACCATGCCAAAAAGGAAAAAAATCACTCTCGCGCACCTTCTCTGGATCCGTTCCACATTGGTGGAATGATCTGCCTGCTCCTACAAGATCAGCAGATTCTGTAGCCACCTTTAAAAAAAAAAAAAAAACACCTTAAAACGTGTTTTTTCACCCCCTTCCTTCAACACAAAACTAACCACTAATTAAACAAAATATTATAAACATATATATTTTTAA
>CM022478.1:30371361-30385012 GCA_011952105.1 Coreoperca whiteheadi
GGTCCCTTCCCACTTGGGGGGAAGGATCTGCCTGCCCCTACAAGATCAGCAGTTTCTGTAGCCCCTTTAAAAAAAAAAAAAAAACACCTTAAAACGTGTTTTGCCATCCGCTTCCGTCAACACCTAACTGACTACTACTTCACTAACTTCTACTTCCTTTCTACACTAACTTCTACTTCCTTTCTAAAAAAATAAAAAATACACTTCCTATCCTTAGCTTTGTATACTGCGCTAGAGTTTAACAGACAAGTTTTTGGTGCACTTTACCTTGGTGTTACCTTGTGTTGTTATAATTGCTTCCATTGTCTTCCTCATATGTAAGTCGCTTTGGATAAAAGCGTCTGCTAAATGACTAAATGTAAATAACTCAATGTTCACTTTTGGTCTCACATGGGACACGAACCCCAGTCTCCTGGGTGAAAGTCCTGCTTTTGGTTGTGTCACACGTCGACCCCAAGCACCTCCTTACATTGACTTCTCACCCTCTATACTGTCACCTGACTTACTTTCTGGCAGACCTGTGCCCTGAAGGTGTCTCCTATGGACTCAAAAGGAGTTTTTGAAAGCATCTCCTACAGATGCTAAAAGTTAGCTTGTGGTTCTGTATACAACACTGAGGGGCATGACAAAACTTTATATGACTTTATAACTCCATGGGAATGAGAACGGGCTGCCTGTCCAGTTTCTCTTGTGGTTAATTCATTGTCATTAAAACAGCAGTCTACTGATGTATTCAGTTATACTCACAAGACTGTGATCACAGGAAGCAGTATGCTAGAGGTTCAAAAGTCAAACTTCAGATCGCGTACAAACCAATAGGGTTGGAATGGTATATGTTTATACTTCTCATCCAACCACAGTAAAATTTACTCTAGCCGGATGGCATGATTGATCTGATTTTTGTTATGGAGTACAAATAAGTAGATGATGTTTCTAAACTAAATACAGCTGAATAGAAAACCAGGAGTGTCATCTCACAGCCATGCAGATAAACCTCCAAATTTTAGGGCAACCTCATATCAGAGCTATGTTACTGTATAATCAAGAGATATAACCAAATCACATTTTTATAATATTAATCACATAATTACAATCAACTCACATAATCCAGCTGTAGCTGACTGGATTGAACTCTCTCTGATGGTCTGTCTGACAGGATGATCAGTGCCCTGACATCTTTGGTCAATTTTAATTAACTTGAAAAACTGCTAACTCCAAAACACCTTAATGCTGACAGAATATGCCTTTCAGCGATTTGAAGAATTTCAGTTCCTAGGTGAAGATATAGATGGCTGCGATGTGTTTCTAAAGTGTTTTTTTTTATGTCAAATATAGCCCTCAGTTTTCACCACAGGTCCATCATTCCAGAACTGTGTTGCCAAGCAATGGTGACGCCAGCAGCAGACATGCTCTGTGCAACAGGGATGCCTTGGTGGGAGTGGGAGGAGGGAGAAGTGTGGACATAGCCGCTGCTTCCAACAGCCTGCATAAAGATTTTATAGCTGACATGATCAGGACCCACGGTATTCATAGCAGAGACATAAAGAAGCTGTCTGAGCAAACAGCTGCAGCTTGCACTGTACAGGACGTCAGAGGGAAAACCATGAGCTCCCAACAGCCCAGTTCTGACAGAGCAGACCGGGATAACATAAACCTCAGGTGAGACAAAATAACATTGCAAACAGAGAGGTGTAGATGATAGGAATGAAAAGGTATTGTTTTTATGAAGCATAAACTGTGGGTTTGTGTTACTAGTAAATAGGAGATATAAATAAAAATGAGTAATGATTTTAGTACTTTTGTTTGGAGATCGGAATGATTGAGTAGTGACTCATTTTGACTGTTCACAGCAGATAGATGTTTTTAAATTTTTCCAGGAATTAATTGAAAAAGTTATCCTGTTGCAAGGGTTCAATTTGTTGGGTTTGATGGATAAGACAGTGCAGAGAACTCATCACTGTGTGTGCTGGAATGCACCAACAGTACTGCTGCATAATTGTTTAATGGTAAAATGAAGCATAAAGTGAATATATTAATCCACCTGCCTGTCCAAAAATCTATTTCCTTTTGTCTTTCTTTTCAGGTTGCTGAGCAATGGAAATAGCTCCCAGACAATCAGCCAGAGCCTCAACATTGTCAAAAACATTGGTGAGGAAAGACTTATCAAAGGGTGACAGTAGTGTTTATGTTCCACCCATTTTCATATATGACTAAGGCTGACTATTGGTAAGATTCACATTTGTAACACATATGCTAACACAGATTTATAGGAAACGATGTATTAACCCAACAATAGGCTTGATAAGGCTTCAGCACTGCCACTGAGTTGTATCTGTCACTGCATATCTTTGACTCATTCTAAGCTGACAGTTGCACTCAAAAACTCAACGAAAGAGCAAAAGACTTATTTTCTGTGCTTTTACAGCTATATGTACAGGTAGTTTTTCTCTGTGCATTTCTTTGTCTGTGTGTGCGCATTTCACTCTCTCTTATGTAATTCTCAGTCCCGTTCTACGCCCACCAAAGCAATCTGCAGTATACGACTGAGGGAGATTATGCAACAGGCCCCTGTTGTTCAAAGTCACCTTCCCTCTTGATAGCCAATGTTCCCTGCATGTGTTCTTATCATGAACTGTTTTAGTTGAATAAACTTAACCAAACCATAATTTGTTGCCACAACACTATGGTGAAGAAATATGAAATTGCAGATATGTCAACATTCTTCAACCTTCTCAAATGCAATGCATGCATTTTTATGTTCGTTCCATTTCCAGTTTTCTCTCTTAGCTTCCTGGCTATTGTGATTACAACTAAAATTAGAATGATCCTGATTGGTTCAAAACGACCACTATAAATTTGTCAAAGCTGATGAAATTTTGACACCACCCACATATATATTCATATTTAAAAACACAAAGACCAACACATTCTGACCATTCACTATGACTTTTATAACAGTAAGATGACCAGCAGATGTGCTGTGCTGTGTGTGTTGGGCTGGAGAAACACATGCAATTTAATTAGTAAATGGTAGATGTTTGTCAGACTCCTGTAGTGGACAGTCTTTCATTTTCTTCCAGCTGTCAGTCCTTAAAGTTATATGTATGTTATAATAATAATAAAAAGGACTGATATTTGCTAAAATGTACTGTAGGTGTGAGGTGATGAGAAGCAGCAGATGTAATTTACACAACGCATAAATCTACACATTCCAACTGTCGTTGTAGGCAGGAGTCGGAGCACTTATTTGTTGCTGAAACGCATAAGGTCAAAACTTGACATAGACAAGAGGTACAGAGGCTAGCCCAGAAGGGGCAGGACCTCTCTTAAGCTGTTCCTAATAATGTCTTAAAATAGTCACTGAGGCACAGTGCAAAATGCAAAAAGAATTCTACATGTGTAACTAATGCATGGCTCATTTTCTTTTGACCCTCCAGCCTTCCTGTACCAGGAATACAGGGACACCTCCAAGCAGCAGGAGATTGAGCAACGGCGGCAGCGTGAGAACCTTTCTCCCGGGGTCACAGAAGGGACTGTTGTGGCAGGGTCTAGTGTCATGTCGCCCCCAGTGTTACAGCTGCAGCTGAGAAACAGTGGTCGCTCACTAAGCTTATGGCAGAACCTGGATGCCGTGCAAGCCAGCGGCCTGCTCACCCAGTTATCGCAGAGAGAAATCATAATGCAAGAGGTGAGCAATTTTGTGAAGGTGAAGGATTATTTGGATAGGTACAAACATTAGAATAATGCATTCAAAAGGTAAGCATGACCGGAAAGGTTTAACTGTTAAAGAGATCAAAATTAGGCTAAGCTGCACCAGACATCAATTCACTTTTATTTATATAGCCCAAGATCACAAATCACAATTTGCCTCAAACGGCTTTACAAGCTGTACAACATACGACACCCTCTGTCCTTAGATGCTCAATTTGAATAAGGAAAACTACCCTAATAAACTGATATACAATGTCATTTGTACATAATTGATTCACAACAGAATTTCGTAGTATACACAATTGTTGGGGTTTACTATGATTGAAGGGGCACCAAGTTGCATGGCTAGACAAAGGGAAATATAAGGATGGTGGTAAGGCCATGTCGGTTCAATTCAGTTCAATTGTATTTATATAGCCCAATATCACAAATCCCAATTTTGCCTCAAAGGACTTTATAATCAGTACCTACGACACCCTCTATCCTTAGATCCTCGATTCGACTAAGGAAAAACTACCCCAAAAAAACCCCTTTTAACAGGGAAAAAAAATTATAGAAACCTCAGGAAGAGCAACAGAGGAGGGATCCCTCTCCCAGGATGGACAGACATACAATAGATGTCGTATGTACAGAATAGATTCATGACAGAAAATCATGGTACATACAATTATGATGAAATTGTAGTGTATATAGTGATGAAAAGTGTAGTATGAAAAACATAAGGGAAGAGGATGGATCCAGACAGACAACTGAGCAGCTCCAGATCGAGCCCAACGAGCAGGACCCAAGCTACTCGCCGCCGTCACCATAGATACAGCAGCACTGCCCCAGCAGGTGGCCGCAATCACAGATCCAGATTCCAAATCTCCGGAGGCAGAAATACCTGCTAAGAGAACAGTAAGAGTAAGAGAAAAGACGGACGAGAAAGCACACAAAACTCCGGGAGAGATAAGATGTCGAGTTAGTAACATGCATTTATGAGATGAGAATGCATGGAGAGGAAGAGGAGGAGAGAGGTGAGGAGAGAGTTGCATTCTGGGAAGTCCACCGACAGTCTAGGCCTATAGCAGCATAACTAAGGGATGGTTCAGGATTCACCTGAGCCAGCCCTAACTATAAGCTTTATCAAAGAGGAAATTATTTAGCCTACTCTTAAATATGGAGATGGTGTCAGCCCTCTGAACCTAAACTGGTACCTGATTCGACAGGAGAAGAGCTTGATAGCTGAACGCTCTGGCTCCCACTCTACTTTTGGAGACTCTAGGAACCACAAGTAACCCTGCATTCTGAGAGCGCAGTGTTCTAATAACTTCAGTTCCCTTTCAAGGGAACTTCAACGTTGCGTCAGCTGACGCTATGGGGAACGCCTTCAGCGTGACTGCCTCTGAATTTCTGTAACAACTTAGACCAATCTTGATTGGGGTTGACGCACACCGGTGGAACCGGAAGTATAAAAGGAGCCGGCTTCACTGTTGTTGTCAGTCTTCTGATCTTCAGCAAGCGCGCGTCTCTGTGGAAATGATAAGTGTGAAGCGGTTATGGCAGTGCTTCCTCCCTGCCCGCGGATTATCCCCACCGGCAACTCACGTGTTTTGGTTGGCTGTTTTGGGTTGAGAGCTCACTCTGTCAGCCCTCGAGGTTGACCGCGAGCACTGTGAGCGTCTCCTCGGGAGCTCGCTCCACTTGGTGCGGGTCCCGCGGCTGCTACGTCAGCCCCGCGACGAGAAAAGGAACGGGAGGACACGGCTCAATTCCCACCCATTTTCGGGACGGGAAGCCCGCATCGCGGCTTCTTCCGACCAGAACGGGGGACGTGTTCAGAGGCAACACACTTGTGTCTGCTGTCTGCATGGAGAGCAGGCTCTGTCAGCCCTGAGGGGTGACTGTGAGCAAGGTAAGTGCCCTCTCTGAGGAGAGATAAGATGCTCTGCTCTCGACTGACTGTTGTTTGTTGAAACAGTCTACCCGCATTCGGGATCCGGAAGCCAGGCTGAGCCTGCAGCGTCTTCCGCCCTGGATGTGGACCAGTTCCGAGGACCTGGATGCCTTGAGCGTGGAAGGTGGTGACGTGGGTGGCTCGTCAGCCCAGTCACTGCAGCATGAGGAGCTGCTGGAGGGGATTTCCCAAGAGAGGAAAATGGTGGCTAGGCTCAATATCGCCTGGCCAGCGGAGCAGCAGGACACTCATTGCCAGAGTAGCTCGGTGAGTGTTTCCTTCTAGCCACACCTCCACGCCCACATCGGGACCTGCCGTTCTTCTGGATCTCCACACCGAGGTGTCGAAATCCTGGTCCAGGTGGTATTTTGCACAGTTTTCTAGCCCGACTGGTCGCCAGTCCGCGTCGATCAGTGGGTGCAAGGGCGGGGAGACGCTGGCGGCGTTTTATCACCCATGCCGCGTCCTCCCTTAAAACCCCGACGTTGCCTAGTAGGCCTTGTCACACTAAATTTAATTTAGTGGGCAAGGCATACGGGGCAGTGGGTCAGGCTGGGCATGTCCGCACGCCAGGCCATGTGTGCGGGTGTGCCCAGCTGACCTGCTTAGGACCTCGACTTGGCGGGGCCCTCACATCCGAGGATGGACGGAGCTCCACCTCGCAACGACGGCGGTTTAGCCCCCGTCACCAGAGGTCTTGGGCCTGAGCTGAGGGTGGACCACCTCAGGCTTTGTAATCTCGCAGCTCTTACATGCTGGCTCAGAAAGCGAGTGTGGCCCAGCGTGCTCCTCCCTAGTGGCCAAGGGGCTCGCTACAGCCTGCTCGGAGAGGACCTGAGAGGGAGAAGACGGACCTGAGGGCCGTGCTTCTCGCCCTGCAGGCCTCACTAAAGAGACCCTGACTCGAGCGTCGGGCCTCGGAGGGGGCCCTCCCCCCATCAGGGTTGAGCACATGGCTGCTCCCCCATTGTGCCCTCGGGAGCTCAGCCTCTTAACCCTGCCGCTGGTGGCGCTTCGGGGCATGGCGAGTTCCGTGCAACTGCTGCCTTTAGACCTGCACGGGTGTGCAGCAGTCAGGCCAGAGTTGCGTCTTCTACTGAGGCCTGTAGACGTTCCTTTCCGGTTAAATCCCGCCGTTCCAGCGCTTCGGGGTACCGCAGCTCTCCCATTGCAGGTTCGGGGGGCGGTCAGGCATGCCAGGTCCCCCAGGCACGAGCCTCGAGCGGTTGGTTCCCCTGAGGGACTCTTCTGCCCGCTTGAGTTTGACCCGGCATGTCGCACTGAGTTTGCGCACCGTCCGACAAGATTACAAGCTTCGGTTCCGGTCCACACCCCCATGATTCCGAGGAATCTTGGAAATAGGGGTCGACTGAGTACAAGCATACGTGATGGAGCGAGAAATACATTCTCTCTTGTACAATGGGGCCACAAAACAAATCCCCACCTGAAGGATGCATACCGGGTTCTACAGCTGGTACTTTATAGTCTGTATCTGAACCGTTTTCTGAGGAGACTTCGGTTCCGGATGCTGACGATCCCTATGATTGTGAGTCTGATTCAGTCCAAGGACTGGTTCATCACAATCGATCTAAAGGACGCGTACCTCCACATCTCTATCATTCCGGGACACCGGAAGTTCCTGCGGTCCGCTTTCGGGGGGAAAGCTTACCAATATCGGGTGCTTCCCTTCGGCCTAGCACTCTCCCCTTCACGGAGTGTATGGACTCTGCCCTGGCTCTTCTCAGACTCCAGGGGATCCGCAGCCTCAATTTTTTGGACGACTGGTTGATTTTATCCCAGTCTCGTCAAGATGTTGTACTTGCGCACTTGAGGTACTTGAAGTTGAGGCTCAAAACGAGCAAGAGCATGCTCACTCCAACACAAAGGATTAACGTTCCTAGGAGTAGTGTGAGACTCAGTCACGTTGCGGACAACTGTCTCCCATACGCGTCGAGTCAGTCCTGACTATTGTACTCAGGGTGCAGCTAGGCCGACATCTCACTGCACTTCAGTTTCAGAGACTGTTAGGCCTCATGGCTGCAGCATCCACCGTGATTCCGCTTGGATTGCTGCACATGAGGCAGCTGCAGTGGTGGCTCAGGGACACTGGATTTTCCCCGAGGGGCAATCCTTTTCGCCTGATCAAGGTTACACGCACATGCGTGCCTTAGACAGGTGGAGACAATGGGTGTTCCTGACCGAGGGCCCAGTGCTGGGAATGGTGTATCACCGTTGCAGACATTCGACGGACGCCTCCAGCCCCATCTGGTGCCCCGCATAGCCCGAGGTCTGTGGTTGACCCCGCATCTATGGCACAAATTGCCTGGAGATGCAAGCGGTCTTGTTGGTCTTACGGCACTTTCTTCCAGACCTCAGATGCACCACGTGCTTGTCCGCTCCGACAACACAGCGGTGATCTCCTACATAAATTGACAAGGCGGTATGAGGTCGCGCCCTCTGTGCAGACTGGCGCGCCAGAGCCTTTTGTGGTCCCAGGGGAAGTTGCTCTCTCTCAGAGCACTTTTCATACCTGGGTACCTCAATGTGGGAGCAGACATCCTGTCGAGGCAGGGGCCGAGGCCCGGGGAATGGAGACTGCATCCCAGACAACGCTCACTGCCCCCTCTGGTTCTCCCTTGTGTATCCAGCGCCCCTGGGGCTGGATGCCATGGCACAGCTGTGGCCGAGGCTACAGCTGTACGCTTTTCCCCCGATTGCTCTGCTCTCGGGGGTTCTAGAGAAATTTCGTCGAACAGGGGCCCAGCTTTGGCCCCGTTCTGGCCCGCCAGAATCTGGTTCTCGGGCCTAGTAGCCCTCCTGGACGGCCCCCCGTGGAAGATTCCCGTCAGGAGGGACCTGCTGTCACAGGGCCAAAGCGAAATATTCCATCCCCAGCCGGGGAAATTGAAGTTGTGGGACTGGCCCCTGAGGGGGACCACCTCCGAGCTGCCAGTCTCTACTGAGGTAGTTGAGACCATCTTACACTCTAGAGCCCCCTCCACGAAGAAACTGTATGCGGGCAAGTGAGAAATTTTCACTACATGGTGCCTGGAGTGCCATCTTGACCCAGCTCACTGCCCAATGGCTTCAGTGCTGGACTCTCCCCCGCTGCACATAAGGTGTATGTGGCTGTGATCGCAGCATTCCAGTTTGGTGGATGGCTGCTCGCTTGGGAAGCACCGCTTTGTTACCAGTTTTCTTCGTGGCACCTTGAGGATGAGCCCACGGTTCGAGTCAGAGTCCCTCCGTGGGATCTGACAGTGGTGCTAGAGGGATTGACCACAGCTCCGTTCGAGCCACTGGACGATGCATCAGACAGGTGTCTGGCCTTAAAGATGGCATTTCTGCTGGCCATGACTTCTCTCAAGAGAGTGGGAGATCTGCAGTCCCTGTCGGTGGCTCCTGCTAACCTGGAGATCGTTCCAGGCACAGTTAGAGCCATCCTGCATCCCAGGCCGGGTTATGTACCTAAGTACCCACTGAGGTGGCCCAGCCGGTAGTCCTGCAGGCGTTCCATCCTCCTTCAGAGTCGGCGGAACAGGAAGGTAGGCTGCAACTCCAGAGCCCTGGAGTTTTATGTCCAGAGGACATCCAAGTGGTGCAATTTGGACCAATTGCTGGTATGCTTCGGGCCCCCTCGTAAGGGCTGCCCAGCTACCAAACACACTATTAGCAGGTGGATGGTTGAGGCTATCGTTTCGGCATACGAGGTGCGCGGTATGCCTTCACCTCTGTCGATAAGAGCTCACTCCACACGGAGTATGGCATCCTCCAGAGCTTGGTGGTCGGGAACCCCCCTCTCCGATATATGCGATGCTGTGGGATGGTCCTTGTCTCAAATCTTTATGAGATTTTACAGCCTAGACCGCTTAAATAACCCAGGATCTGTGGCTCTCTTGTCCTGAAGTGTGCCCTGCTGGCTTCACACTCTGACAGGCATGGTGGAGTTTGTACTGCGTTCCCCATAGCGTCAGCTGACGCAGCGTTGAAGGGAATGTACCAGGTTATGTATGTAACCATGGTTCCCTGATAAGGAACGAGACGCTGCATCTCGCTGCCATACTTCCGGCCTGTGAGCGGCTTGCTTCAGTCGATCAGAAGGCTGACGACAACAGGGAAGCGGGCTCCCTTTATACTTCCGGTTCCGCTGGCGTGCATCACATGTTGACATTAAACCCAATCAAGATTGGTCTAAGTTGATACAGAGATTCAGAGGCAGTCACGCTGAAGGCGTTCCCCATAGCGCTAGCTCACGCAGCGTCTCGTTCCCTATCAGGGAACCATGGTTACATACGTAACCTGGTACGTTTTGTCCGAGTTTGACATCAGGTCAATTGCAGGTCATCCAAGTTTTTTTGTCCTTAAGGCATGCTTGAAGTTTACCTAACTGATTAGTTTCATCCGGCTTAATCGATAGATAAAATTGGGTATCATCCGCATACCAATGAAACTTGATGACGTGTTTCCTAATAATGTTGCCCAAAGGAAGCATTTATAATGTAAATTGAATAGGTTCAAGCACAGAACCTTGCGGAACTCTGTGACAAACTTTGGTGTGCTTGGACGATTCATCGTTAACATGTACAAACTCAGATTGGTCTGATAGATAGGATTTAAACAAGTGTAGTGGGGTTCCTTTAATTCAAATGAACTGTTCCAGTCTCTTTAATAGGATGTGATGGTCAGGGGTGTCGAATGCAGCACTAAGATCTAACAAGTACAGAGACAAGTCCATTGTCTGATTTAATTTAAAAGTTCATTTGTAATCATCACCAGTGCTGTCTCTGTGCTATCATGTACGCTAAATCCTGACTGAAATTCCTCAAATATATTATTGTTATTTAGAAAGTCACATAACTGATTATCAACTGTTAGGTCATAAGGATGGCTCTGCTGGAGGCCAACTAGAGGTGTGTGTGTGTGTGCTAGCTGGTGACAGTGCAAGATAAAATGAGTTTGTTAGCATGCAAAGACCTTGTGTGTAGCATAGTAAACTAATGTCAATTTAGCAGTGGCTACCAGATTAACCTAACGGATTGAAAAGCACCACAATGATAAATATTAATGAAATCACAACAGTAATGTCACATATACAAAGTTAACTAAATGGTTCTGTACTTAACTATGCTAAGTACCATGTTAAGCTATGCAGTGCTGAGTGGTTGTTACCAGTTCGTGGGGAAGATGAAAGGTTCCTTTGTCATGTTGCTGCTCCGCTGGCTGGCGTCCGTCAGGTGGGCAGAAAATTGTGGTTCCGCTGTGGAAAACTCTGTGCAGTGTCTGTGTACAACATTCGCTCACCTGTTGTTGGTCATGCGCTGTACAGTTAGCGTAGCACGAACTTGCTCAGTTGCTTCTTAAAGTTTAGCTGGCAGACTTGGCACTAAACTTTGTTGCAAGAATCTTATGCCGGATCTCACATTGATGCTATAAGAGTGAGAGTTCGGTTCTGAAGGAAGGCAGGCGTCTTTTTTTCTGACTGGCATGAGGCCAGGAGGAAGAGAAGGGGGGTGGTATCGTCCGCCTAGGAGGGGAGAGAAGAGAGAGAGGGCAGAGGTCTCTGACCTGTTTTGTTGACTTCCGGGTCACACGTCAGACCCATGTCAGTGGTGTGTTCACTGTCTCAGAATTGTGGGACAAAAGGGAATGCAGTCCTTAAATCAAACTTTATTTAAAATCACCAACAAGAATGAACATTGAGCAGAGGTGTCGAGTAAAAAATATTTTGTTACCTTACTTCAGTATAAAATTTGGGTATCTATACCTTACTGGAGAATTGTTTTACTCCTTACTCCTTTTTATGCAATTATCTGTACTTTCCACTCCTTACACTTAAAAAATATCCTCGTTACTCCTGTTTCATTTCGGCTTATTTTCATTCCAGCTTTTCAACATAAAAAAATAAATAAATCGGGCTATCCAGATAGAGTGAATTTGATATATAAACATATACCAATCCGACACCCTATTGGTTTGTACGCGAACCATCGCACCTGTACATGACAGAAATGACACTCCAGCAAGGACACAGCTAGTGTTGGGGTTGTTACTCAAAAAAAGTAATAAGTTACAGCAGACGTATGTAGCCAAGTACGAAGATGTCTGTCACATATATGGTTCTTTAATACATTTGCATCGTACTAAAATACGTTCATTTTCATATGCGGCTGCAACACGTAGCCTAGTGCATCCCAAATTTTTCAACATTGACATTTTAATATTACATTATAGTCATTATGGCCTTTAGAAAAATGTTTTTTTGAGGAGGTGGGGTAGTGCACTATAGGCCCCTAAACTTTTGTCATTAATGGCATTTTTTCCCCTTACTTTACTTTTACTTTTATGTTTTCAGTAGTTTTGAAACCAGTACTTTTACACTTTTACTTGAGTTTGCTTGAGTTAATACTTCAACTTCTACAGAAGTATCTATACTTCTACCTGAGTAATGAATATGAATACGTTTGACACTTCAGCCGCTGAGTTCAAACACAATTATAATGACAAAATGTAGGTTGTAAAACATACAGTAAGTATAAAGGACGGATCCAAAAATCATCGTACATACAATTATGATGAAATTGTAGTATTTATAATTATGACTAAAAGTGTAGATTGTAAAACATAAGGGAGGATGGATTCAGAAGGACAACTGAGCCGCTCCAGGTGATGCCCACCAAGTGGGATTCGAGCCGCACCACCTCCCTTACACCATCTTATGAGAATTGTACAATGAGTAAAAACAGAGAATAGTACGAGTGGGAAATGTGGATATGTAATTTTAGATCGCAATATTGACATACACTCAGTTAGCAGTTTTTTAGGCAGGGCGTTTTTAGGAGATGACAATGTCTGGGGGCTAAGGCCAGACCATCTGAAAGTGTACTGCCTAAGTTTTATTGAATTTTTCTGCATTGTATGACTACTGCAGTTTTCTCCATTGTCTCTGCTTGTTCTCTCATGTTGCTGGCTTACGTGAGAAGTAAAAAAAGATATTATCTTTAGAATAATGAAATTTAATAGAAAAATTTAATATTGTGGTGGAGAGGTTTGCGTGCCTGAATGAAACTAGGAGCTATGTTGTCTGGGGTTATTGCCCCTGGTAGGGTCTCCCAAGGCAAACAGGTCCAGGGTGACAGGCCAGACAAAGAGTGGTTCAAATCCCCCTTATGGCGAATTTTAAAACTAGGTCCGTGACGTCGCCCAGTACTGGGCAACCGGGGCCCCACCCTGGAGCCAGGCCCGGGGTTGGGGCTCGAATGCGAACGCCTGGTGGCCGGGTCTTGCCCCATGGGGCCCGGCTGGGCTCAGCCCGAACGAGCGACGTGGGGCCGATCTCCCGTCGGCCCACCACCTGCAGGAAGAACCGTAGGGGGCTGGTGCTTTGTGGATTGGGTGGCAGTCGAAGGCGGGGGCCTCGGCGACCCAATCCCCGGACACGGAATCTGGCTCTAGGGACATGGAATGTTACCTCGCTGGGGGGAAGGAACCTGAGCTGGTGCGGGAGGTTGAGAGATACCAACTAGAGATAGTCGGGCTCGCCTCTGGGGCGGGTTGGGGATAGGTCTCTCACTGTTATTTGTGCTTACGGGCCGAATGGCAGTGTAGAGTACCCGACCTTCTTGGCGTCTCTGGGAGGGGTGCTGGAAAGTGCTCCGACCGGGGACTCCATTGTTCTACTGGGGGACTTCAACGCTCACGTGGGCAGCGACAGTGATACCTGGAGGGGCGTGTTTGGGAGGAACGCCCCCCCCCAACCTGAACCCGAGTGGTGTTCTGTTATTGGACTTCTGTGCTAGTCACGGCTTGTCCATAACGAACACCATGTTCAAGTATAAGGGTGTCCATCAGTGCACGTGGCACCAGGACACCTGAGGTCGGAGGTCGATGATCGACTTTGTGGTTGTTTCATCTGACCTTCGGCCGTATGTCTTGGACACTCGGGTGAAGAGAGGGGCGGAGCTGTCAACTGATCACCACCTGGTGGTGATGGCGGGGGAGGAAGTT
>CM022478.1:30385725-30432137 GCA_011952105.1 Coreoperca whiteheadi
AGGATTTCTAGGCACAGTCGGGGGCCAGAGGGAGTCCAGTTTGGGGACCACAGGATTTTGTCTCTGCTTTTTGCAGATGATGTCGTCCTGTTGGCTTCATCAAACCAGGACCTTCAGCGTGCACTGGGACGGTTTGCAGCCGAGTGTGAAGCGGCGGGGATGAGAATCAGCACCTCCAAGTCCGAGGCCATGGTTCTCAGCCTGGAAAAGGGTGGCTTGTCCCCTTCAGGTTGGTGGAGGAGTTTAAGTATCTTGGGGTCTTGTTCACAAGTGAGGGAAGGACGGAGCGGGAGATCGACAGGCGGATCGGTGCATCCTCTGCAGTGATGCGGTCGATGTACCGGTCTGTCGTGGTGAAGAAGGAGCTGAGCTGCAAGGCAAAGCTCTCTATTTACCAGTCGATCTACGTTCCTACTCTCACCTATGGTCATAAGCTTTGGGTCATGACCGAAAGGACAAAATGAGTTTCCTCCGCAGGGTGGCTGGGCGCTCCCTTAGAGATAGGGTGAGGAGCTCGGTCACTCGGGAGGAGCTCAGAGTAGAGCCGCTGCTCCTCCACATCGAGAGGAGTTAGCGGAGGTGGCTCGGGCATTTGTCCCGGATGCCTCCTGGACGCCTCCCTGGGGAGGTGTTCCGGGCATGTCCAACCGGGAGGAGGCCCCGGGGAAGACCTAGGACACGCTGGAGGGACTATGTCTCTCGGCTGGCCTGGGAACGCCTCGGTATTCCCCCGGAAGAGCTCGAGGAAGTGTCTGGGGAGAGGGAAGTCTGGGCGTCTCTGCTTAGACTGCTGCCCCCGCGACCCGGCCCCGGATAAGCGGTAGAAAATGGATGGATGGATGGATAGAAAAAAATATATAAATAATATATCTATATATACACACTGATGGCAGGAGCTAACTGCCCATCAGTACAGTAACTAATCATTCACACACACTCACACACTGAAGGCACAGCTTCGGGAGCAATATGAGGTTCAGTATCTTGCTCAAGGATACTTTGACACATGACTGGGGGAAGCAGGTATCGAACCGCTGATTGGTAGACGACCCGCTCTGCCACCAGCTGCCCTATATATATATATATATAGACCAGTTTGGAAGGGAAGTCACGGTTACGTCACTGCAGTTGCATTATTGTAGTTCAGAAACAATATATACATGCGTGAAATAGGCAAAACTCTTACTCAGCAACGATGGGAAACACTGTGAAACGGTTTATTTAAACTAGTATAAAGTATAGGCTACAAATAACACATACATTACGAATCATTCATTTGATTTAGCTCTGAGACACATACACACACACACACACACACACAGAGTGAGAGATAACACATGATAATATTCACAACTTCACAACATTTTTTGGAAAAACTGTTGATTCTTTTGATTGGTGGACTCTTACGGACAAAAGATATATAAATAATGGAGGACTGGACTTATATTCGGACTTTATGACTTCATGCGTCAACACCATTAAGCACATCATGTTTGATTAAGAAAGTAGTTTAACACACAAGGGCAATCATTTACTGTATACCTCTGTTAGAAACTGAGTACAAGTAGCTGATAATTAGCCTAATTAGCCATCGTCAGTAATCAGCACACTCCGGGGTATAATATGAAGCCAAACTTCCTTTAAGAGATATGACATATTAACAATTCCTTACATTTCCGCAGTAACACAGGTCAAACAGTGTTCTTGTCAATATGGCATCAATATAATCCATAAAGATAAACTGTATTTATGTACTTACATACTTTCCGTTCTTCTCATTTTGGATTGTGTCACTTCAACCCGCTACCAGCCTCTACTGTGTAGCATTTACCGTTGTCTATGACAGTAAGGCCGAGGATAGCTATATAGTCAACAACAATTATCAGCGTAGGTTAGGAGAGAGAGTATAAAGAAACACCACCTGTCACTTTTTAATCCAAGTTTGATGGATTAAAAGGGGACGGGGCGTATGTCATGCCCTGCCCCTTTTATATCACACCCCCTTTATATTAAGCCCCGCCCCCACCTACAATAAATAAAATTTAATTAATTAATGAATGGCTTGAAATAAATAATTTAAAAAAGTGTTTTTTTTAAAGCTCAGTAGGACGAGATGAAGTGTATGAAAGGAGTGAAAATGTTGAAAAGCGTTATACAGCAATTGTATAATTGAAATTAAACTTTAAAGTGTATCTTGAATTTAAAGTGCATTTTTGACTTTGGCTGTCTCCCGTCTCTCCCTTCCTGTCAGCTGGGCCTGCTCTGCTGTGCTGTGTGTGACAATGAGTGTCCCCTCCCCCCTCAAATACACAACAACAGCCAGGAGTCATTCTGTCTTTACAATTGTGTTAAAATCTCACACTTGTACTATAAGTACTTTGAACCGTAATGTTGTTACATTTCTTTTGTGAACAAAACCTTTAGAAGCCCTTAAAAAAACTCTGTATTTAGTTTCCAAACAGCATTTTCAAACGAGTGAAAAGTCCAGACAACAACAATAAGTAGTCTACAAGTATCAAATAAAATGTCATTTCAAGACCTCTCCTTTAACTGCAAAATATAGTTCTAAACAGTTAAAACTTTCAAACTTCTATTCTATTCCCATTCTATTTAACTTAATATTTAGAGCTCTCTTGCAAAACAAAAGAGTTTGTCTCTTCCATATAAGACAGACTTTTGTGGTCTCAAAGTGAAGCAGCATGATCAGTGGACAAATATAAATAGTCTTAAACAAGTATAAAATGCAACTTTTGCTAAACTTACCATTTTCACATGAAAAAAAACGATGCTAAATAGAGTCTTCTCTTCTCGTCATGTCCTGTGTCTTTGCTCTGTGTGACACACTGTTTCCAGCATTCAATGAGTGAAGCATTATTTTCAGTAGACAAATAAATAAAGTAGTCTAAAACAAGATGAACTTAAAATAAAATAAAAAAAACAATGTTAAATAGAGTCTTCTCTTCTCTTGTCGTGTCCTGTGCCTTTGCCCTGCTGTGGTAAGTGACACACTGTTTCCAGCCATCAGACTCTGGCCCTCCCTTAATCTGTTATCTCCAGTGCACAAAAACATGAGTAATTTTGTCTGCTTAAATGTTAGAACAAAACACTTTTGTATTATACTGTAATGTTGTTACATTTTATTGCAAACTAAATTTAATAATCAATTTATTTTCATTTATTTACCATGAACAAAAGCTTTAGAAACTTAAAATAAGCAAACTCTGTATTGGTTGAATGAATTAAATGTCTTTCCAAACAACAGTGTGAGTACACAAAAATAATAATTCTAACACAAGATGAAATTAAACTTTTGGAGAGTCTCTCTTCCATATAAGGCAAACGTTTGTCCTGTTTATGGCATTGTTTTTTAAAAATAGCTAACATGTTGTCAAACAAATATAAAATAAAAAGTCTTATACTTGAAGACCTCCCGCTGAAGTGTAAAATATAGTTTTTAACAGTTAAAACTTGGCTATGTCAAACTTGTCTGCTCTGCTGTATGCGTGTGTGAAACAATGTTTCCACCCCTCCCTCATTATCTCCAGTGCACCAGCATCTGTTTTTCAAACCGTCATGCAATCAGTCAATGTTATTTCTGATGATCTAAAGAAACGCGCGTTTGGCGTTTTTTTTTCCAAAAGACTGAGAGGGGGTTGACAGAAGCATGTCTGAAAAACGTTTTATGAAAAAAGGGGAGGGAGCTCTGACCTGTAGGACACGGCTAGCGTAGTGAAACGCCAAGGGTTAAAAGGAGAGTTGACTAGTTGCTGTTCAAGTGTTGAAACAGCGAAGCCAGAGCCTCTGATCGGCCGCCATAACCGTTGGTTGGACACGCTGGTTGGATATCTTTTTTTCGGCTTGAGTCTATTTGTATTTGCTGCAGAAAGCTGTTGACCATAACCTTGAAACGAAATGCATAAAAAACTCTAAAAAATGACTGAAAGAGAAAACCTCGGCCATCCCGAGGAGAAAGATGCAACCTTGAACGCCATGGTGGACCGGTCTAAAGGAGACCCTTGGTTCAAAGTGACTTTCAAAGTGATGATATCAAGCTACCAAAGATTCAAGACTTCGAGTGAAAAACGTCACGCATGAGATACACCAGATGCTGTACACACACGGAACCTATTTCTCGTATCTGAGAAAGACACACATGGGCTGCCACTCTTTTCTGCAAGCTGTGAGGGAAGCCGCGAAGGAGCCTCCGATGCCCCATGTTCCAAATGGCAATGTAAATGATCTGACCGATCACGACTTTGATGTATGGCTCACCGTCAAGATGGATCACAACCTACACTGTGAAGGTACTTTCACACCTGCCTAATTTAGTTCGGTTGAATCGTACTAGAGTTCGTTTGCCCCGTTGGTGCGGTTCGTTTGCTCAGGTGTGAAACCAGCAATCATACTCGGGTGCGCACCAAAAGCGGACCAAACAAGTGTACCGAGACCTCCTTGAAGAGGTGCTCTCAGTACGCTTTCAAATGAACTCTGTAATGGTTCGTTTGTGGTGAGAACGTGATCCGCCCTCGAACCAACCCAACTGCAAAAAATACTGATCATTTTTGGACTAAACCAGCTGCCGTAGTCATATTTTCAGAAGATGAGCATGTCCGAGTTAAGAAGAATTAATGCGCGCCTCCGCTTGAAGTGAAGAGCGATGCGCCCACACTCTCCGTTTGCATTAGAATGTTGTTTTCAAGCTGCATCCGCGCTTCATTATAGAAATGTATTGTCTGCATTTTGTGGTGTGTACAACCAATGTAATAGATTATGGCCAGGGACATAACCAGCCCGCGCAGTCGTGTTGTTTGCTGGCTTTTCCTCTTCTGTTGGAATTTTCCTGCACGTAAATTCTGACCAATCGAAAAGCAGTTTAGGAGATACGCCATGGCCAATGAGTGATGTGGATGTTGTCATGTGACTGCATTTTAGTTCGTTTCAACTGGTTTGGACCAAAGCAATAAATATGGTGTGAAAAGAAACCAAAAAGCAGAAGAATGCTACAATGTATAATTGTTTGCCCTTGGTTCGGACCAAATGAACCGAACTAGAGGTGTGAAAGCACCCTGAGACTAAGATTGAGACCGGTGACACATGCTCTCAGAATATTAGACGTGTGTTGAACAAGGGGCCTTTTCATTATGACATGAAGGACATTTGGGAACCGATTAAGAACATTGTGGGCTATGTGTTCTTTTCCGCCTTCAACTATGCACTTTTGAGCTGTGAATGTGTATGCTGAGCAGAGAATAACGACGTGTGTCATGTTTAATATCATATATTGTACACCTGAATGAATAAACACCTTTTGAAACGTACCTTTGCGTCCGTACCTTAACTCCATAGAATAACACTGTGTGACACTGAGGCATGGTATGTTCATGATGAGGGAGCTCGCAGAACGAGATTGTGCATCTGCAAAAGGGTTCAAATGTTTTGAATTGGACGAGTTTTATTAGATACTAAAGGTTAAACTAATGATGACAGCCTATATTTTTTCCTAGTTTTCAGAGCTAATATGATAGCTGTTGAAATTGTTACGTTTAGATAAACATGGATGTTTTCTTAGAAACGCGTCATTCCAGAAAAGGTTTCGAGCGGCAAGGTCAAGCATTGCCCTTTGGTTAGTAAAGAGAAAATGTTGTCACTATTGCAGCTTTGGCGGGTACCTGTCTGCCGTCCTGACAAAGGGTCACGTATTCCACGTCATTGTAAATAAAATTAAAGGGGGACAGATGTCTTTTTCCTGTGAAGGCGTTGTGGTTCACCATGGCTATCACTAAATATTTAGGCATCATTCTCAGAAAGAGATTTTCTTGGTTACTTATTCGGGAATTTTCCTGGATGGAGTAGGTCTTTACATTCACGCGGGATAAGGGGTAGAGCGCGTTGCCCCTCATAAGGGGAGACGCTGACTTTGACAAACAAAGAGGCCCCCAGTATTTTTAAACGGTGAGTGGTGAGAGGATCGGCCTTGAGACAAAAGGCTTCGTTGGCCCTGGTCAGCTTAATTCTCAGATCCTCAGAGTTCAAGAGAAGCCTCTTGCAAAAAAATATGTCCGCGTGAATAGGACCCAGCAGGTGAACCTTGTTAGAACCACCAATGAACCGAGCTCTCTGAACCAAACCCCTGTTTGGCCATTTGTCACTAGAGTCCATGGAACCGGCCGTGTCTTTGTAAAATAGCCCGGCCCTGAACTGACTTTTTAGCCTGTCCTCTGAATAGTTGAGCAGGGTCTCTATCATTGCTGATTGCGAAATTAGCCTATCCTCCAGAATAACGTCGCATTGGCTGAAAACTGTATTCAGCGGATAACTGACGAGTCCCACGCCTGCGTCGGCAGCCATGTTTGAGCCGTCCGCGTTGGTAATTTTCACGCGAAGCAGGAAAAAAAAAAAAAAAACCTCGCCGTAACGCAGTGCAAATAGGTTACATGAAATACAGTGTGAGAGAATACATATATCTTTGTAAAGACCTACTTGAGTTTTAGACCTTGGGTGTGAGGGCATTTTTGGAAAGTGAGGAAATTCTGGCCAGTCCTGGGGCTATTTGAGGGTGTCGAAATGTCCTTGAGGAAGATACTGTTGGGATTTGCTATCAAGATTATCCAGGAGAATCATAAATAATGCTTTAAATTAATAACGACCTCGGGGGCCTTTGGTGATACACAATTAATTGAGTCTCATGAAACTATCAATTTGGAAATCAGATTAAATTAATAACTATAACCACAAATGTACCATTAATAGCTAGTAAGTGAAAGATTTGGAATTCAAACAGAAGAGGTTGGCACATTATTCACCCGTGTGTTACATACAGGGGATGTGGTAGGACTCTGGACTCAATAGCAGGACTCAGACTCAGGAGGTTAGGAGTTTTATTTGAGGAACAAGGCTCACGTTTCTGAGGCCCGAGGGAAAAGGCACTGGAAGGATCCGGGAATCGGCAAAGTGAAGTCTGGAGGCAGGAAGGATGGAGAAGGGGCAGGCGGAACACATGAAGGATGAGGCAGGCAGGTGATCAGCAGGGCGTAGGAAGTACTCCAGGATAAGAGCACACCAAAAGAGTGGCGATCTGAATCTGGACACAGGAGAAAGGCGTTAATTAAAGCGTTTAGCGGAGACAACATAGACGTGCATCCTCAAGTTCAGCTGGATGCAGTAAGACGTAGGAGACTGAACGATCTAGCGATGACTGAAGGTCTGAGCCGGGCTTAAGTACTGCAGGTAGTTAATTAGATAGGTCACAGGTGTGCAGGGAGGAGTTGCTTGAGAGGCCTGCCAACGACTCCCAGGTGTGTGGGTTGCAGGCCGCCTTGTAGACACAAACACACAGAAGACAGACAGGGACAAAACAGGGAAACACTGGGCAAGGGAACATGGACACATAAGGGAGGAGGAGCCGAATCATAACAGTGTGAGACATTAAGGAGATTTATTTTTTACAAAGATAAACAAAGCAAAAACACACAATATGAAGATTTACTAAATTCACTAAACTATAGACAAAGGATGTGCGTGTGTGTATATGTGTGTGTGTGTGTGTACTTGTAAAGCCATCTTTGTGAGGACCAATTTGCGTTTTAGACCTTGGGGAAGGTTTCTCCGGGTTCTCCGGCTTCCTCCCACCGTCCAACGACATGCATGTGTAGGTTAATTGGTAACTCTAAATTGTCCCTAGTGGATGAATGTGAGAGTGAATGGTTGTCTGTCTATGCGTAAGCCCAGTCACCCGCGACCCCCAACTGGAACAAGCGGTAGAAAATGACTGACCTTGGGGAAGGGAAATGTAAAGATGGCAGTAAGCCATGTAAGAGAGAGATGGTGACTCTAATAAAGTTGTATAACCACACATGTGGCTTTGCTGGAGGCCAACTAGAGGTGTGTGTTTGTGTGCTTGCAGGTAAAGGTGATCTGTGAGCTAATATTGCCAAGTTTAAAGGAGTTATTTAGCATGCAAAGACCCTGTGTGTGGCATCATAACGAACATCAATTTAGCTGTGGCTAACAGATTAACGAACAGATTGAAAATAATCACAAAAATAAAACTTCAATCACATCAGTAACATCATTTATGCAAAGTTAATTAACAGTTCTGTACGCTTAGCACCGTGTTTAGCTAACATGCTATGCCCAGTGTTTGTTACTAGTCCTTTGGGACGAAGAGAGGTTGCTTTGCAATGTTGCTCGGCTGGCCAATGTCCGTCTGGGACAAGAAAGAATTGGAGTTCTGGTGGGGGAAGCAGCTCTTGCGATGTTGTGCATGCTTGGAAGACGTGTTGTCTGTAGGCGCCTGTTGTCGGTTGTTCTCCATTGAGTTAACTTGATGCTAATTGGCTCAGTTACTTCTTAAAGTTTAGCTGGCAGACTTGCCGCTTAACTTGTTGAAGATTATTGCAACAGGATTGCAGGATCTCGCGTCATCCCTATAACAGTGAGAGTTCAGTTCTGTAGGAAGGCAGGGTTCTATGTTGCAGCCTTCTGCTGGCTGGCACACAACCAGGAAGAAGCCAGGAATGGCATTGTGTGACTGTGCAACTTTCCGCCCAGACAAGCGGGGGTAAGAGAGGAGAGGGAGCGGGGACAGCATATAGCCATCCGCTCCAGATGAGCGCTGAGAAGAAGAAAGCGAGGGCAGTGATAGTGCCTTGTTTAAGTGACCTGGTGACTTCCAGGGTCACAAGTCAGACAGACGTCAATAGTGTGTTCACTGTCTCAGGGATTATGGGACAAAAGGCAACGCAGTGCTTTTAACAAAGTTCAGTTAAAATGACCCACGTGAATGAACTCATTCACTGAGTCCCAACAATACTGAACCACAAATTGCTCCCAAGGGCTGTGCCTTCAGTTTGTGTGTGCGTTTGTTTGTGAATGGTTAGCTCCATTCCTGTACTGATGCGCAGTTAGCACCTGTATATGAATGTGTGTGAAGCGCTTTGAGTAGTCGGAAAACTATTAAATTTTATTTATATAGCACAACATCACAAATTACAATTTTGCCTCAATGGGCTTTACAATCTGTACATACAATACCCTCTGTCCTTAGACCCTCGATTTGACTAAGGAAAAACTACACAAAAAAACTCAAAAGAGGACCTCAGGAAGAGCAACAAAGGTGTGATCCTTCTCCCAGGACGGACAGACATGCAATAGATGTCGTATGTACAGAATAGATTCTAGAATTCCAGAATAGAATGATAGCGGAAAATCATAGTACATACAATTATAATGAAATTATGAAATTGTAGTATATATAGTTATGATGAAAAGTGTAGGATGTAAAACATAAGGGAAGAGGATGGGTCCAGATGGACAACCGAGCAGCTCCAGGTGGAGCCAAACGAGCAGGGCCCGAGCCACTCGCCCCCTCCACCATAGACACAGCAGCACTGCCCCAGCAGGTCACCACAGTCACAGATCCAGACTCCACATCTCCGGAGGCAAAAATACCTGCTGAAAGTGACAGTAAGAGAGAAGAGAGTGACGAGAAAGTGCAAAACTACCGAAGAGAGAAGAAGTCAAGTTAATAACATGCATTTATTGGATGAGAATGCATGTGGATGTAGACCACAAACTATATAAGTACAGTCCATTTATCATTTACCATTCTCAGCTGATGCTGTGAGTGGTTTTGGTCTGGTGTTAACAGACAGCTGATGTTGTCTGTTTCTGGTTTTCATTCAGTCTTTAAAAAAAAACCATTTGAACCAAGAAAGGAGTTATGATCTCCACGCTTATACGACAACCTACTATCACATATTCGTATCTGACATCTGATAACACCTGAGCCAACACAAATAGCTGATAAAGGCCATGAGATGGTGAATGCTCCAAAACACTAGTAAGTGAATCTCAAGTTAGCATATTTTGTTAAACATACTGTTCCTACAGGTCAAGAACGAACTTCCGTGCTCCAGTGGACTACCACTTTAACATTCCTCAACCACTGTTAAATACATCCATCATTTAAATTTGGAAATTGGTACTTTTTCTGTGAAAATCAGTAAAATGAAAACAATGACAGCTGTATCATCAGGACATCAGAGTTTCATCATATCAACTCAGACAGTATTAATGTGACCTTATGATTTGCTTTTTTGTCTAGGCCATGTTTGAGCTTGTTACCTCAGAAGCATCCTACTACAAAAGTTTGGAAATTTTAGAGACTCACTTCCTACGTAACCCTGTTTTGATCAACACTCTCAGCCAATCCGACATGCATTTTCTGTTCTCCAACATCGAGGAAGTCATGAAAGCCAGTGAAAGGTAGGACAAGATCTTTGTTAACACATCAGTTTAAGTTTATAATTGGAAGTTTGATCATACAGCATACTGATGAATTGCGAAGCTCCAGTCGGGCAAACAAGCTTTTTCTTCATAACCCTGGATAATGATCTTTTAATATTTTCAGGTTCCTGATGGATCTTGAGCACCGAACTGAGAAGTCTATATTGATTTCTGATGTGTGTGACATTGTCAACTACCACGCTGTGGAACACTTCCACGTCTTCATCAAATACGTCATTAATCAGGTGTACCAGGAGAAGAACTACAGACGCATTTTGTAAGAACCTATTTCATAAATACACCTGTTACAATGTGGACTAAGACTTCTTCATACACTAGTAGTTAATTGTGGAGTGATAATGAGTCAGGTAACGGTTTCTTGTTGAAGCAAACGGTGGCGATTTATCAAAATATATTGTGATTTTTTTATATCGGACAGTATTTTTGCCTTTTAAATGCAGTAAATAATACAAGGCCTCTCCTCAGAATGATACTGTGGCCTGCTTACTGATGATGATGAATACATGCTTGGAAAGACAGGAAGTATGAGAAAAAATAATAAGCGTCAACCCTCATACATAGCTGTATGTTTATGTCTGTGAATGTTGTCATCAGTAGAGAACAGGTTTGTTAATGATCATGACAAATGTGATGTGAAGGGTGTGGTTGACTATGAATGTAATGCGTCTCTCTTCATCAACCACATACCTGAATGACAATGACATTCCCACGTGTTGCAGACACTAAATGGAACTTCTGCCAGCTACTGGAAAAACCTCTGAGACCTGCTTTCAAAATGAAATGTATTTTGAAAATGAAAAGGCCCCTGACTAGTTTAGGAACTAACATTTTGGAGGTCCAGATGGACTTTCTTAGTGCTGCATCTCCCATAAGTTAGTTCATAAACTAGTCAATGACATCTTATAAGATGTCATTATTCATCTGTTGTGTAGATTACATTATGCAAAGTCTATTCAGACGGTTTGGTGTAACAATCTAAACACACTCATAACGGTGGTAGTGCCAAGCCTAAATACTTGTTACATACAATAACATCAGTGGCTGAACGTCAATGTAGAAATATTAGTTATATCATCATAGGAAGAACATGAAAAAACTGTGCAAAAACCCAGTTACTAATTTTTATGATACTTCGGAGGAGAAGAGCTGTTTCCTTCTCTCTCAATTGTAAAGTAATTGTAAGGCTGGTAGATTCTGAGAGGTTTCATTGCCACTGCCATTCATTCCAGAATAGATTATTTACAGGCTGCATATCATAAAGTAAATACAATATGCTCTCTTACTTCACATTCACTCGGCATTTTTTGTACTGTAATATACATTTTCCTAGGACCTAGGATACTTTGCCTTTACCAGCTCTGTTTTGGAATTTTTAATCAACAGGGCATTTTTGTGTAGACATTTAATGTTAGTTTTTATTTCTCAATTTCTGAACTCAGAAATTCATCATGCTATGGACTTTTACCTATGTCCATCTTGAACTATTTTACTCATAGTTTAAATATTACCAGTACAAATTGCACTCGGAAGAAGCGAGGAATGAATAGGTCAATTAAATGTACTTTGAATAAACATTACTGCGTTACAGTTTATCAAATGAGAGCGTCTACTGATGATGAATATGTTGTCCATTAACATTTTAACATATGCCCCGATGGATCAACCTTTAGTCTCAGTAACAACAATAAACTTATTTTCTATAAAACTTATTATCATCTATACTACTCAATAAGCTAATTACACAAAAACATGACAAAAACATTAAGTTAAAAAAACACATATGAAGGAAAGAGAACACACCACTATGTTTCTAAGGAACGCAGTGGTTGTTTACGACAAAATACTTTTCTATTTGGTTCTATTGTAGCTGTATGAGCATTGTGATGTCTTAACATGACTGTCTGTTCAGAGAGGGAAACCAGGCATTTCGGGAGACCATGGCTGCACTGGAGAACCATCCACATGTCAGGGGCTTGTCCTTTACCTCATTCCTAATCCTTCCTTTCCAGAGAATCACAAGGCTCAAGCTGCTCGTACAAGTGAGTGTGCCAACATGAGTTAAAATAAAATAAATACAAAAAGATACTTTAGAGTAAAACAGCAAGGTTCAGCAGTGAGTTTGGATATATTTTAAACACGTCAAAGTTACAGTAATAAATGGGGGTTTAGTGCCACTGTAGAGATTTTTTGTTGTTTTTATTTGACTTTGTTTCTCTACACAGAATATCCTGAAAAAAGCAGAGGAAAACTCAGAGATGGAAGCAAATGCTATAAAAGCCCATCAGCAACTGGAGAAGGTGAGCATCAATAAAGGGGCTGGGCCTAGGTTGGATTCAGAAATGCAGTGAGGCAGTTGTAAGGATAGTGTCAACATAATGATATGGCACATTTATTTACAATTCAGTGAACTGCATGAATACAAATTTAAAACAAACTAAAAATGTTTTATGAATACACAGGTATATTGTTTTTTATGTAATTTTTCAAGTCATTGGCTAGATCAGATACGCACACATTCCTGGTATTTTACTTTGTATCGTGTTTGATACATTTGATTGTTGAGATTAAGGATAAAATTACGGTTGTCATGATAACTTTACAAACAGCTGTGCAGTGTTTTGGTGTCTGACAACCTCCCTGGTTTGTATGTCATCAACTCACCAGTACCTGAAGCAATATTCCCACACAAACTTAGCCCCTTGCCCCTTTTTGACACAGAGTTGATTTCAGTCTAAAGGCCTTATTTATATTACATATTACTGATTTTTAAGTTAAGAGTTTGTGGCAGGCATTTAAGCACAGGTAATAACAGACAGGGTTACCCTCTCCCTTGTTAACAAGGACAGTCAGAATATGCGTCCACTAAGAAAAAATAATGAGCAATCTTTGCTTTGTTGTTTTGTTTTTCTTTGGTTGGGAATTAAGACAGTTAGGGATCATTCTTAGGGCATAACCAGCTCAAACTAGATGAGGCCGGCAGATGCTGCCAGTACCTCTGAAAACCAGCTGCCAGTTTAGAAATGACACACAATGGTGCAACTGACTGGATTTGTATTTCGGCAATAAATTAATTTGGAAGTCAGGTGTGATTGGTAACCATATAGTGATTTTACATCCTTTCACAGTTAATTTACAAGAATTTGTACTCAGCTGTGTTTTATGTTAAAGCAGTGGGTCCACATAGCTCACCATATTCAGTGTCTCTTTACCCTAATGGGTAGTTAAGAAAAGCACGTTTGATTTGACAGTGGCTCAGGATTTTTTTTTTAAATCCAACCATTAGAATTTTAATTTACACATACATGTAAATGTAATGCAACATGAGGCCACAATCAAAAATCCACTGGGTCCCATTGTAATTGCCAAACTAATTTGTGTAAGTGAAGTCAGCAGTTGATAAGCAGGTTATACTGCAGTGTGCACACCCCTGCTGGCCCAGACTGACACTCATAAAGACAACAAAAACACACTAGAATTTAACAATGGCAGGTGACAGAGACAGCTTTCTACAGAAAACAAAGCATACTGTGACACGATCACACCATAGCACCTCGAATATGGATTTGTTGTGAAACAAGACTGACATTCTTAAGTATTATTAATGTGATGTTCCCTTATATATCTGTGTGAAAACTATTTCGACACACACCCAGAGACACACAGACATATTAGCTTCATCTTAACTCTGATTTACTTGGGGAATTTACAGTTAAATGGTACAGACAGTTATACCAAGGCTTTGAGTATCAACTAGTGTTCACCATGCTGAATAACACTTGGCCATTAATTACTACATACATAACAATGGACTTATTTAACATATTTTGTAAATATGAATTATTTAATTGCATGTTTCTGGTTGTGGTGGACCATGTTGACCTCCACCATCAGCTGCCTATTGCATATAATTTTGGTAGATAACTCAAATAACTCAAACATCAAGTCTAAGCTCCCTTAAATTAATTAAAAGTGTTCCGCCAGTGATCTCTAGGAACTGAGTTCCAGGAAGTAGGCCCCCATTTTGAAATGAACAGTAAATGAGAATGCGGTAAATGGGATTTCATGCATGATTTTTCAGACAGATTTTGTTTTTTTCTTTTTATTTTTTGTATACATTCCATAACAATGAGAACCAATTATAAGTTACAGAGAAGAGAAAACATTATCATATATTTTACTATGGATTTTATAGACATTGTGCATTCTTTTAATCTTACTCAGTCAGTTGAGGGTCCCACTCACATAAAGGGACACACCCTGGACATTGTTCTATCCTCTGGTTTTAATCTAGCTGTTGGGGTTTGCCATGATTAAAGGGGCAACAAACTGTGTAGGTGCAATCAATTAGATTTTGCTATCAAGATTATCAAAGATAATCATGCCACAATGCAAACCCTCGGCCTTGCTCATTGATTTGCAGGCCATTTAACTGTGCACTTTGATTTAAAGAGGTTTTTAAAAGTTTTGGTCCAACTATTTTACTGATTGTAAATAGCTCTCCTTCCACTGGCTGTGTGACATCTTGCCTTAAGCATGTAGTAGTGCATCTAATTCTTAAGAAACTTGACCCTGTAGATTTAAAACATTTTAGGCCTATTTCTAAATTACCATTTTTATCAAAAGTTTTAGACTCTTTAGTTGGCTTCTTTTATGAATACTTTGACAAATTTCAATCAGGTTTCCGTTCACATCATAGCACCAAATCTGCTTTTATCAAAGTCACAAACAACCTTTTACTCACAGCTGATGCTGGAGTTTGTTTGATTTTAATTCTTCTTGATTTGAGCTCAGCATTTAACACTGTTGATCACTCCATACTACTGGACCACCTTGAAGAGTGGGTTGGTGTCAAGGACACTGCTCTAAAATGGTTTTTAATCATATTTAGCAAACAGAACTTTCTCAGGCAATGCCTCCTCTTCCGTGGCCCCTCTGTCCTGTGGTATCCCCCCAAGGTCCATCCTTGGCCCCATGTTGTTCTGTAAATACATGCTGCCACTTGGACAGATCATAACTAATCACAAAATCTTGTACCATGGTTATGCAGACACATGTCCCATGAAAAACCAGTGATGAAGGCACAAGTTTTTATCATCTTATAATCCTGTCTGTCAGAAATGGGCTGGATGTCCTAAAACCTTCTCCAACTTAATGAAAATGAATCTGAAATAATTCTCTTTGGTCCCCCAAAGTCCATCTCGATTGTACAGAAAAAATTTGGATCCCTGTCTTCAAATGTCAAACCCGCAGCCAGGTGTGATATTTGAATTAAACTTTCATCAACAGAAAATTACAAATGTTGGCCAATGATATTTTTTATCCGAGAAGGTCAGTAAGGGTTTTATTTCTTCTCAGATAGATTATTTCAATTCATTGTATTCTAGTTTAAGCCAAAAAAACCCCAACTCACTCCTTCAACTGGTACAAAACGCAGCCTCTCAACTTTTAACGAGCACTAGAAGACAAGATCATATCAGACCTGATTTAGCTTCTCTTCATTAGTTTTAGGATTGATTACTGATCACCTTTAAAGCACCTCATCGTTTAGCTCCTATATTGCTGAACTGCTGCTTCCCTATTAGCCACGGCGTAGTCTCAGATCCTCAGACAGGGCTGGCTGTTCCTTAGTCCCAGCTCAAAACTAAAGGCTTTTGCAGTTAGGGCCCCTCAGCTCTGGAACTCCCTGCCCGAGAATCTGAGGCTAGCTGCTTCAGTGACATCTTTTAAATCACTTCTCAAAACGCATCTTTTTGTACTTCTGTACTTTTATTGCCAGCATATCGTATCTGTTTTATTACTGCTAATTTATATTTATTAATGAGGGTTTAATTTTACTTTATTATTTTACTCATTATATTTCATTTTATCTTATTTTTATTATGTCTTATCATTTAATTTAATTCATTGTATTTGCTGTATTTTAAGTGCTTGATTGTATTTGCTTCAGTCCTGAAATGTTTTTAATCCTGATTCAACCATGTAAAACACTTTGTAATTTGGATTTTGAAAAGTGCTATATAGATGAAGTTGATCATTATTATTATAATTCCCCCTGATATATTTGCCCCCTGATATATTTGTCTTCCTCAGATTGTGAAAGAGTGTAACGAAGGGGTGCGAAAAATGAGTCGCACTGAGGAGCTTATCAGCATTGAGAAAACACTGGAGTTTAAATCCAAGGTAAACTAAGTCTTATTGTCATGCATTTCCAACTGTACTGATACAGTTCAGTTTTCATGATGGCACATTGCAGATTTTGGGGCTTTGTGCCCTTTGTAATTTTGATGTGACACTCGTTTTTTTTCCTTTCCATGAATCCTTTTCATAATATGAAGCTGTACTGCTACGGCTGTAACAAAATGAGGAGAGGGTCAGCACAATCTGTTAGCAGTGCAATGCAATAATGGTTCTATGGATTAAGAGGATTTTTTCAGACTATAGCTGTGCAATTTAGAAACCACCTTCTTCATGTCTTGATTTCAAGACTGAAAATGTCATGAATAAATAAGTCTGTCTCATTCCAAAGATTTGAGAAATGTGGCTGAGGAATGTGGCGTTCTTTTGCCCTGTTTTGGACACATGCTTCATCCTTTGCAGCCATCTGTATCCCACAATCTATTGTGAGTCTAGTCATACCTATTTAAAGGTGGGAAGATGGGAAGCATTGCACATTCACATCATATTTCCCTTGCATTCAGATGGTCATTAGTCAATGGTAAGTACATTACATGAACAGACCAATTAAAGATGCCACTGTAAGATGTAAAGAAACTTTTAACAAGAGAAATGAGAAGAGTTAATTTAACCTTAAAGCAGCTTGGACATGGATGTTTATCACTACATATAGTCTTAATGTATATCTTCTTTTCCTTTCGGCTGTTCCCTTTCAGGGGTCGCCAAAGGGAATCATGTGCCTCCATCTAACCCTGTCCTCTGCATCCTCTTCACTCACACCAATTAGCTTCATGTCCTCTCTCACTACATCCATAAATCTCCTCTTTGGTCTTCCTCTAGACCTCCAGCCTGGCAGCTTCAACCTCAGCATCCTTCTACCAATATATTCACAGTCTCTCCTCTGAACATGTCCAAAGCACCTCAATCTGGCCTCTCTGGCTTTATCCCCGAAACATCTAACATGAGCTGTCCCTCTGATGTACTCGTTCCTGATCCTGTCCATCCTCGTCACTCCCAAAGAGAACCTCAACATTTAAGCTCTGCTACCTCCAGCTCTGCCTCTTGTCTTTTCTTCAGTGCCACTGTCTCTAAGCTGTACAACATCGCTGGTCTCACCACTGTCTTGAACACCTTTCCTTTCATTCTTGGTGATACTCTTTTATCACACAACACATCTGACACTTTTCTCCATCCGTTCCAACCTGCTTGCACTCGATTCTTCACCTCTTTTCCACAGTCTCCATTGCTCTGAACTGTTGACCCTAAGTACTTTAAGTCCTGCACCTTCTTCACCTCTGTTCCCTGTAACCTCACCGTCACACCTGGGTCCCTCTCATTGACACACATGTATTCTGTCTTACTGCGGCTAAGCTTCATTCCTCTGTTTTCCAGAGCAGACCTCCATCTCTCTAGATTCTCCTCCACCTGCTCCCTGCTCTCACTACAAATCACAATGTCATCCGCAAACATCATAGTCCATGGAGATTCCTGTCTAACCTCATCTGTCAGCCTGTCCATCACCAGAGCAAACAAGAAGGGGCTCAGAGCCGATCCTTGATGCAGACCCACCTCCACCTTGAACTCCTCTGTCACACCTACAGCACACCTCACCACGGTCTTACATTTCTCATACATGTCCTGCACCATTCTAACATACTTCTCTGCCACTCCAGACTTCCTCATACAATACCACAGCTCCTCTCTCGGCACCCTGTCAAACGCTTTCTCTAAATCTACGAAGACACAATGCAACTCCCTATGGCCTTCTCTGTACTTCTCCATCAGCATCCTCAAAGCAAATACTGCATTTGTTGTGCTCTTTCTAGGCATGAAACCATATTGCTGCTCACAAATGCTCACCTCTGCCCTTAGCGTAGCTTCCACTACTCTTTCCCACAACTTCATTGTATGACTCATCAGCTTTATTCCTCTGTAGTTGCCACAGCTCTGCACATCTCCCTTGTTCTTAAAAATTGGCACCAGTACACTTCTCCTCCATTCCTCGGGCATCCTCTCACTCTCCAAGATCTTGTTAAACAAACTAGTCAGAAACTCTACTGCCACCTCTCCTAGACACTTCCATACCTCCACAGGTATGTCATCAGGACCAACTGCCTTTCCACTCTTCATCCTCTTCAGCATCCTCCTCACTTCACTCTTGCTAATCTTAGCCACTTCCTGCTCCACACCAGTCACCTCTTCTACTCTTCGTTTCCTTTCATTTTCCTCATTCATCAACTCTTCAGAGTACTCCTTCCATCTTCCCATCACACTCCTGGCACCTGTCAATACATTTCCATCCTTATCTTTAATCACTCTAACCTGCTGCACATCCTTCCCATCTCTATCTCTTTGTCTGGCCAACCTGTACAAATCCACCTCTCCCTCTTTAGTGTCCAATCTAGAATACAAGTCCTCATAAGCTCTTTGTTTGGCCTTTGCCACCTCTACCTTCACCTTACGCTGCATCTCCCTGTACTCCTGTCTATACTCTCTTCAGTCCTCTCAGTGTCCCACTTCTTCTTTCTAACCTTCTAAACTTCTAACCTCTTTCTCTGTATACACTCCTGAACTTCCTCGTTTCACCACCAAGTCTTCTTGTCCACTTTCCTCTTTCCAGATGACACACCAAGTACCCTCCTACCTGTCTCCATGATCACATTAGCTGTAGTGGTCCAGTCATCTGGGAGCACTTCCTGACCACCCAGAGTCTGTCTCACCTCCTCCCGGAAAACTATACGACATTCTTCCTTTTTAAACTTCCACCACTTCGTCCTCTGCTCTGCCTTTGTCCTCTTCATCTTCCTCACCACCAGAGTCACTTTACACACTAGCATCCTGTGTTGTCTGGCTACACTCTCCCCTACCACTACTTTACAGTCACTGGTCTCTTTCAGATTACAACGTCTACACAAGATGTAGTCCACCTGAGTGCTTCTACCTCCGCTCTTATATATCACCTTATATTCCTGCCTCTTCTGGAAGAAAGTGTTCACTACAGCCATTTCCATCCTCTTTGCAAAGTCTACCACCATCTGTCCTTCTGCGTTCCTGTCCTGAAGACCAAACCTGCCCATCACATTCTCATCACCTCTGTTCCCTTCACCTACATGCCCATTGAAATCTGCACCAATCACCACTCTCTCACCTCTGGGGATGTTCTGCATCACTTCATCTAACTCACTCCAGAATTTCTCCTTCTCTTCTAACTCACATCCTACCTGTGGGGCATAACCACTCACAACATTGAACATCACCCCTTCAATTTCCAGCTTCAGGCTCATCAACCTGTCTGACACTCTTTTCACCTCTAGAACATTCCTCACAAACTCCTCTTTCAGGATAACTCCTACTCCATTTCTCTTCCTATCTGACCCACGGTAGAACAACTTGAACCCTGCTCCTAAGCTTCTAGCCTTACTACCTTTCCACCTGGTCTCCTGGACACACAGTATGTCCACCTTCCTTCTCTGCATCATGTCAATCAACTCTCTAGCCTTCCCTGTCATAGTCCCAACATTCAAAGTCCCTACTGTCAGTCCTACATTCTTAGCTTTCCTCTTCTCTCTCTGCCTACGAACACACCTTCCTCCTCTCCTTCTTCGTCTTCGACCAAGAGTAGTCCAATTTCCACCGGTACCCTGTAGGTCAACAGCACCGGTGGCGGTCGTTGTTAACCAGGGCCCCGACCGATCTGGTATGGAAGTCATTGTCGTGATTCGCATTTTTAATTTGGCATGTGTTTTACGTCGGATGTCCTTCCTGACACAACCCTCTGCATTTATCCAGACTTGGGACTGGCACAAGAAGTCACTGGCTTGTGCCCCCCTGCGGTTGCATTAGAGTCTTAATGTATATACAGAAGCTAAAAGAATAGTTGCAATATTCTGTTGTTCACAAGTTCATTATTATCGCAGGATATCAAAGTTTTTTTTTTTCTTGTTTGCTAGCAAACTGTGTTGTAATTAAAACAAGCCTGACTGAGGAAGATGATGTCTCTGTGCATATTAAATGCTATCCAAAGATATCACAAAAAGTTTAGTGATTAGTTAGGGGTTTGTCACAGATAGAAAAGAGGAAGAAATGCATGTGAGCACAAGAAGAGTTTCTTATTACTGTGTATGAATAGTAGCCGTTTCTCACTGACTCCATTATTATTACTATGGTCAGAGTGATCAGCTGTAAGACCGTGGTGAGGTGTGCTGTAGGTGTGACAGAGGAGTTCAAGGTGGGTCTGCATCAAGGATTGGCTCTGAGCCCCTTCTTGTTTGCTCTGGTGATGGACAGGCTGACAGATGAGTTTAGACAGGAATCTTCATGGACTATGATGTTTGTGGATGACATTGTGATTTGTAGTGAGAGCAGGGAGCAGGTGGAGGAGAATCTAGAGAGATGGAAGTCTGCTCTGGAAAACAGAGAAATGAAGCTTAGCCACAGTAAGACAGAATACATGTGTGTCAATGAGAGGGACCCAGGTGTAACGGTGAGGTTACAGGGAACAGAGGTGAAGAAGGTGCAGGAATTAAGTACTTAAGGTCAACAGTTCAGAGCAATGGAGACTGTGGAAAAGAGGTGAAGAATCGAGTGCAAGCAGGTTGGAACGGATGGAGAAAAGTGTCAGGTGTGTTGTGTGATAAAAGAGTATCACCAAGAATGAAAGGAAAGGTGTTCAAGACAGTGGTGAGACCGGCGATGTTGTACAGCTTAGAGACAGTGGCACTGAAGAAAAAGACAAGAGGCGGAGCTGGAGGTAGCAGAGCTTAACTTCGGGAGTGACGTGGATGGACAGGATCAGGATTGAGTACATCAGAGGGACAGCTCATGTTAGATGTTTCGGAGATGAAGCCAGAGAGGCCAGATTGAGGTGGTTTGAACATGTTCAGAGGAGAGACTGTGAATATATTGGTAGAAGGATGCTGAGGTTGGAGCTGCCAAGCAGGAGGTCTAGAGGAAGACCAAAGAAGAGATTTATGGATGTAGTGAGAGAGGACATGAAGTTAATTGGTGTGAGTGAAGAGGATGCAGAGGACAGGGTTAGATGGAGGCACATGTTTTGCTGTGGCGACCCCTGAAAGGGAACAGCCGAAAGGAAAAGAAGTGATCAGCTGTCTACCAATTCTACCAACATTTACATCTTACTTATAAAAATTAATTTTATTGTTTTCCATCAAATTGAGTTTTTTCAAAATGTCCAGACAGAAGCTGCGTTTTCTGGCCCTGGGTGTTTTCTGCCCCCTGAAGCCCTCATTCAAAGAATTTGCTTCTGGCCCTAGCTGTGCAATACAGTAGCCTAATATCGTTCCTGAAAATAGTGCTAATAGTGCTAGACTGTCTAATTGTGTCATCATGAAGATTACTTTTGATAAAATGCGACTGTGGTTCGTGGTTTTCAATTTAGCAGACTTTCAGAATTTACAAAATTACAGAATAATAAGATTATAAAAACAAACTCCTAACTCTGAAATTCATTGAGGATTGCTGAGTTGCCCCTTTATTCTCATTAAGTTGGAACATCCTCCCAAAGATTTATTACTATGTTAAGTTTGCCTCCTTGTGATTGAACTGTTTTCTACGTAGGTCAACAGTTCCTGTAGACCCAGAGCAACCAAATTTTAACTCTCTTCATTTATGAGGAAATAGCCACAGGAACACTGTTTTAACTGATCAGAAATTATTAGGGCTGGGTATCGTTAAAAATTTTGGTACCTTGACTTCAATACCGGTTCTTGAACAATACTTTTTTCGATACCATTTTTCAAAAAATCCATTTTAACAAAAAGAAAATTCAATACACTTGTTACAATTACTCACTTCAAAGGAGGAAGCTGTTCAAAGACCTGGGAACAGCTGGAGAAACAGTTTTCAGTCTGCACACTTTATTCAACCTGGATACCTGGACTAAAATGAAGATAATTATGGAATACTATATATAATATAAATAACTTTCAAAAGGAATATTAATCAAATACAGTATGGTAGAAATACGCCATTGTAGCATCTAGTCTGCCTAATCCATTTACATTACATTTACATTTAGTCATTTAGCAGACGCTTTTATCCAAAGCGACTTACATATGAGGAAGACAATGGAAGCACAAGGTAACAAAAAGCATAAGTGCATCAAAAACTAGTCTGTTAAAGCCCAGCACACTATACAAAGCTAACGATAGGAAGGGGTTATTTATTTGTATTTTTTTTATTTAAATTTTTTTTTAATGAAAATAGATAGAAAGGACTTAGGTTAGGTGTTGATGGAAGAGATGCGTTTTCAGGTGCTTTTTAAAGGTGGCTACAGAATCTGCTGATCTTGTAGGAGCAGGCAGATCATTCCACCAATGTGGAATGGATCCAGAGCAGGTGCACGAGAGTGACTAATCCAAAGAAGAAGAAGGGAATGACTGTGTAGGTGGCGTTTTGTGGTTGTGGGAAATAGTGACACAGTGACCAGACCTCTGTGCTAAAAGCAGCTAGCCCAGGTCTGAAAACTTTCCACCAAGTATTTCTCGTTTTTTCCCGTTTACCTGTCAGTCTGTAACGTTAAGCAACACCATGTTTGCCGTCAGAAATGCACTGCACCTCGGCTCCAGGCTCCATCCCCGCGGTGGCGAGGACAGGATGCCCCGGGGCTTTCATCCCGGTGGACGATGTGGTGAATGGACTCACTTCTGAGCAGATACAGGTTAGCTGCACTGGCTAGCTAACAAGCAGCGTGCACAAAGTTGACTTAGTTAAATGTACAGATAAGCAGCTGGCAGTAAATAACAACAACAATGAACTCTGGGTGTAACTTAGTGTTTTCCTGCATCCTACAATGTGTAACCTTAGACAGCCAATTACCAGCATTATTAGATCTTGGTACAAGCATGCTGAATGCTTAATGGTGCACTGAACAAAATTTGGTACCCAATGACAAGGCATTTTTCCTCCATGGTATCGAAGCAATTTGGTCAGTGCCATAAAAGTATCAAAGTTTGGTACCCAGCCCTAGCAACTATTTAACTTTGTGAAAGCAGGTTCTCTACACCGACTGATGGTCATAGAGGTCAAACAAAAATAGTTGCAAATACAAATGTACTGTACAATTAGAGTTGAACAAGTCACTATAGGGCTTGTTTAATGTCTAAAGTGACCAAATGACATACACACTAAAGCATCAGAAGGGTCCTGTGCAGGAACTATAAAACACAGTTTCATTAATTTGTTGTTGAAACGTTACAGTAAATCTTACCCCTATACCCCTCTCTTTTGACCTCTGTTAAACCCTGTAGTCTGTACCCATCATTTCCCACTCACGCTGGTTGCTAAAGAAGGGAGAAGTGCAGCTAATGGCTGGACCTAAGAGCACTAGGACCATGCGGAGTCGTAAGCTCTACCAACCAGTCTACTTGTTCCTTTTTAACAATCTGCTGCTGTTCACCAAGCGCAACTCTAGGTAAGCATTTGGAAAGATATGTTCACTGTGAAATCCTGTGTTTTAACCAATGAATTGTCAGGCTCTTTACATAGGTGACAGGTGTTTCTATTATTTTGTCCGCCCCATTTAGATCATGAGAGTTGCAGCACCACAAACTACATTCTCTAAAATTACCATACAGTTGAACAACATCTGTCTAAAATAGATTCAACTAAAACGGAACTTTAGAACCTTTATGGAAGTAGGATTTATTGCAGGACTGATGTATTAGGCTGCATTAGTTTTAGCTAAGCATACCTAATAAACTGTTGTTTGTGTTTACATTTAATAATCAGTTGATTGCTGCAATAAAGCAGGGAATATTAATTCAGTCAACTTGTTATCAGTGGGGACAAGTTCCAGGTTCTTGATTCATGCACCCGGGCCATGTTGAGGACTGAAGATCTTGAAGACCAGGGCCAACTACTGGCCAATGTCTTTAATCTTAAACTGCTGGAGAACCAAGAGGAGCGTCCAGTCAGCTACATGCTCAAGACCTCCAGTATGTGAGTATCTGAAGTAGAATCAGCTCAGGATTCCACTGAGTGGTTGCCAATGAGATTTGGGTAAGAGATTGAAAAGATTGGCCTCGGCCTGGATGGGTTCGTTTGTGAAAGCAAATTGACTAACCACAGCACTTTGTGATAGTACTTGTATGCATATCGCTACTATTAAATTAATCTGCTGATTGTGAACTGAACAGGAAGAGATCTTATAATAAGCAATTTGTATAAGTGATGCATTCAGTTATAAAAAGTAATTTGGAAACCAACACTGTGTATTGATCTCTCTATAACCTCGTACTGAAACAGTATGCAGAGATTTTCCTTGCTCATACTGCTTTTAGTACTTCTACTCTGTGTACATTGGCATTAAGTCCATTAAAAAGTGTGTGACATAGTGCCTTTGTAATATTTCTGTACAAGATGCCTCTTTTTTGTCCTGTCTCTGTTTGTCATTATTCATAACATGTGGCTGATTTGTAGTCTAATAATACTAATAATGGCCATCATCATTTATCATGAGCTTTTTGTGACACCAGTGAAATATCTTCTCTACACGTATGAGGCATACATAGCTACTTCCACATTTAACTGTACATACAAACATAGTTATTTGTGCTTTTGGCCCAATGTACTAAGGCTTTTGTGACGTGTTCAACAGACAGGCATATTTGTAGGGTCAGTGGTCAATTTTGTGTGGAAAAATGTTCCACCTATGAAGAGTCGATGTAAAAATAGTGCAGGTGTAGAGTTGTGATTGGCAAAAGAAACATGAACTAACATTTATTGAACAGAAATCCGTGTCCGGAAATTGGGTTGCCAGGGCCCCACCTTCGACTGCCACCCAATCCACATTGCACCGGCCCCTTACAGTTCTTTCTGCAGGTGGTGGGCCCACAGGAGATCGGCCCCATGTCGATCCTTCTGGCTGGTCCGGGCTGGGCCTCGTGGAGTAAGACCAGGCCACCAGGCAATCGCATGCGAGCCCCAACCCCGGGCCTGGCTCCAGGGTGAGGCCCCGGTTCGGCCAATAGTTGAAACTTGAATTCAGGAGGAACAATGCGGTTTTCGTCCGGGTCATGGAACGCTGGACAATCTCTATATCCTCTCCAGGGTTCATGGGAGTTTGCCCAACTGGTCCATATGTGCTTTGTGGTTCTGGAGAAGGCATTCGACTGTGTCCCTTGTGGCTACCTATGCGGGGTGCTCTGCTAAGGGCTGTCTGGTCCCTATATGACTGGAGCAGGAATTTGGTTCTAACCGCCAGCAGTAAATCAGACTTGTTCCCAGTGCATGTTGGACTCCGGCAGGGCTGCCCTTTGTCACCGGTCCTGTTCATTATTTTTATAGGCAGGATTTCTAGGCGCAGGGAGGGAGTAAGCTCCTGCCTCAAGCAGAGGAGTTTAAGTATCTTCACAAGTGAGGGAAGGATGGAATGGGAGATCGACAGACGGATCGGTGTATCTTTGACAGTGATGCTGTCGATATACTGGTCTCTTGTGGTAAAGGAAAAGCTGAACTGCAAAGTGAAGCTCTCTATTTACCGGTTGATCTATGTTCCTACTCTCACCTATGGTCATGAGCGAAAGGACAAGATCCCGTATAAAGGCAGCCTAATTGAGTTTCCTCCGTAGGGTGGCTGGGCGCTCCCTTAGTGATAGAGTGAGGAGCTCGTCACTAGGGAGGAGCTCAGAGTAGAGCCACTGCTCCTCCACATTGAGAGGAGCCAGCTGAGGTGGTCCACCTCTCTGGTCCAGATGCCTCCTGGACGCCTCCCTTGAGAGGTGTTCCGGGCATGTCAACTGGCAGGAGGCCCCAGGGAAGACCTAGGCTAGCTGTCTCGGCTGGCCTGGGAATGCTCCGGTATTCTGCCGGAAGAGCTGGAGGAAGTGTCTGGGGAGAGGAAAGTCTGGGCGTCCCTGTTTAGGCTACTGCCCTCGTGACCTGGCCCGGTATAAGCGGAAGAAGAACGATGGCAGTAGTCATAAGAAAAACAACAAAGAATATCTAAAGAGCTACACTGCATTAGTAAATTACAACGAATAAACTAATATAAATAGATACATACAAACTAATGATTATAAAATTCATGAATACAATATCTGATTCCTTTATGACAGCAAGTAGGAGTTGTGTTTTTGTGGTCGCAAAAGCTGAATTTGAACATGGCCTTAAATTAACTGCGAAATCACTGCTGTTTTCTCAAGTAGTAAATGAATTTACCTTTAACTGGTTACTAATCAATGGCATCCTGTGGACAGGAGTGATAAGCTTCGGTGGATGTGTGCTCTCACTCCTAACCGGCGCACACGCTTTATGTCTAATAGTGCCCATCAACCAGGTGAGATAGACTATAACACCAACATTGAGTACAATCCTCACGTAGAGATGTGAACTTAAACTATCTGTGATTTTTATCAGACTCTCCACAGGTGCAGTGTATTCAGTCATACTCATCTCAGGAGCCAGATGAACTTTCCATTGAGATGGCTGATGTTTTGAACCTCCTAGAAAGAACAGACGATGGTGTGTAGATTCACAAAGCAAGGCTTTTACATCCCGTTTGAGGCCGTTCCTTGTAAAAAAATAAAAATAAAAAGCATTAAAATGTTCTAGTTTAAAGAGGTTGCCTTGTGCATTATTTTCTCTAAGTTTCACTTTCAATCATTATCTCATCTTTCTGTGTCTTCTGTATTCCAGGCTGGATGATGGGTGAAAGGCTCCATGATGGCGAAAGGGGCTGGTTTCCTAGTCGAGTAGTAGAAGAGATTCAAAGCAAGGAGGTCCGAGCTCAGAACCTAAGAGAGGCCTTCAGGATCCAGCAGGCCCAGGAAGGTGAAGGAGGCCCGCAAACTGGAGCCAGGATAAGAGGGAGACGCCCAAAGGTCTCTAACTTCTCCAATGGGGGAGAGCAGTGAAGTAAAGCCGTGAATCAGTAACAGTGTGATTAATGTTCAGGGCCATGTGCACTAAGAGAAAAATAATCAGGATACATGTGAGTTAATTCTCATACTATGACATCTTGTTGCTTTGATTTTTACTTAGCAGGATAGAAATCCACAGTTTTGGGTTGAGTCAAATAACCTTGTAAAAGCCATGCTGCATGTCATATAAACGTGTGCTGAAAGTGTTTCGGAGGCCCATCACAGTGGTGTGTAATGCATGGAGCTAAGCTCTGTGTTTGGTTAGGAGCCATGTGTTGGGATGGCAAGAACCCTAAATTTTCTTGTAAATGTGCTATAAACATTCCCCAGCTGCATGGGCAAGTTTTAAAACTTTTAATGTGTTCATTTTATTGTAAAATACCTTTCAACACAATTATACCCCACAACACAAACAGTCTAACAATAAATACGTAAAACCAATGATTATTTAAAACTTCTGTGTCTATGAACATTCAAATAATTGAAGTGATACTCCAACCAAACTCTTATCAGTATGAAACACTGTCTACAGCCAGACTTGATTGGTGGCTGGCAAAGGTTGCTTCATTATGGAGCAGTCAGCTTGCCTTCATAGCAGATTCAACAAGTATCAGGACATCCAAAGAAGTCAGTGCTGCTACTAATGACAGGACCCAGTGCAAGATTTTTTTTATTAAACCTTAAGATGCACACACAAGAGACACACATGCACACGTTTGCTAATACAACCCACAATAACATGGCATTTCTCCTTAGGCATACATAACTATCAAAAATTTGTGTATGTCACATTTATAAAAGAAAGTTGTCATGGCAGCCGATCTTAAAAACTTTAAAAACACTTTTTTACTTTTAACAAAATTATAGCCTACTCATGTAATTTAATTTGAATGGCATCCACCAAGCCTTTAAACTGTGCAGAATCCTTAAAAATGTCCATTAAATCAAACTCCTCTGCCATGTTGCAAGTAGTTTTAAATTTGTTTTAATTAATTAAATTGGTTTATACATATTTCGCAAGGTATTTGCACAAACAGTCCTCCTGATTTTCTTATGCTATCAAACTTTTCCTGTCATGAACCCAAGCTGACCGCAGCTTCTGTTTTCTGTTAAAGAACAAACTACACAGTAACAGACATCTTCTAAGCCTACAGTGTTTAATTCTCAAAAGATACTTTGTGTGGAATATCATTTTAAAATTGTCAATTTAACCGGAGCACACAAACACACACAAACACAAGGGATAAATCCTGTAACAGCAATTTAATGCCAAATAACTGCGATATGTTGTAACTGCATACAATGTATCAACACTATGAACAACTACAATCAGGATGATTGTAAAGCCTGTGTCTTTAAGTATGGTGTACAGTAATGCAAATATTCAGTGTTTGAACTAATAATTATAAAAATAATTATTTCATTTTGTAAGATGTAAATTATTGTTCATAAAAAAACATTAATCAGAGATCTGCCTGAGTTGCTGATTTAATTGTTTTATTTGTTTATTTATTTTCTCTCCCATGTGGAATACACCAATTCATATGCATAGCTGTTCTTTTAACTCCTGTTGGAGCTAGAGCAGACATACATGCAAACTCTGCCACACATGTATGTCTTTCTGCCAGTCTGCCAGTATGTAAGTATGCCAGCATGGGAGGTAATCACCTGGCATATGCAATATTCACAGTGTGAAGGACTACGCTAGGCATCGGGGACTGTCCTGCAGTTCTGCTTTCTGTTGACACAAACTACTGTTTAATTGTAAAATTAAAGGATAACTACACCCTCAATTTCTGCTAGAACCCTGTCCAAGCATATTTAAAAAATGCAACCGAAGGAGTGAGGGAACCACTGTAGGAGGCGTGGCTACATAATGTGCGACACGGATGGTCTTTGACAGAGTTACTGTGTACCTGTAGTGCCTCTAGTATGAAAGGCCCTTCCACTGTGTGTCTGTGGGCGGGACAACATGCGTAATACCTTGGAGTCTTGCCTATTCTGTCACACAAATAAGCTGAGAAATACTGCAAAATGTCAGATACATTTTTACTCATAAGTTGGCTCTTTGGAGAATTTGTGTTATTCTTAAGTTTGTATACATATATATACAATGTGTGTGTATATATATGTATGTATGTCACTACCGAAAATCATAAATGCCCCCAAAAATGTGAGCAAGCCTTAGCACTCAACTGGAGTTAATTAATATTTATTTTGTGTCTTAAAAATAACAAGAAGTGCTCGGTGGAAGCGCAGACAACAATGGGCTGAAGGAACGTTTAGTTCCTGGTACCTTTGGTCAAACCGCAGCTAGTGGGAATGAGTTCCCTGCTCTTTGAGGTGTGAGAAGTCACCACAGGAGGGTGACAACTGCCTGCATCTCCATCAGACCATCATTCACACTTCTAATTGGTGTTTACTCATTATTAATTATTACATCTGTTATGAATTGGCACTATATAAATACATTGAACTGAACTGAATAGATGGCTCTTGGCTTGTGGTGCTCAAGGCACAAAACAAAAACTACATTTAAACTTTAGAGCAATGTCTCTTTCCAGTACTCAAGATAATCCACAGACCTTGTAAGCAGTTTCATGTTTTGGTAGAAATAAAATAGTTTCTACATGAAACTGCTCACAATAATTCTATCTTGCTGCCTCTGTATTTAGCGTACAAATATGAGTTGCATTGATCAGAAAGTATATTTACCTCAACTTCTAACTTTGCCTTTAACCCTAACCCATCTATACACAGTGCATCAAAGCATGTAAATCCTTTATTTAACCGTGTTCATGCTGTAGTGAGTAATTGGTTACATTCACACAGCTTTTAAGGAAGAGTTGCACATTTTTAATTGATCTTCAGTTCATGATGTGGACATAAAACATTTCCTCTACAGTTATGTAGTGAAGTGACCAGCAGCATGTGCTTCACAGATCTTAACGTTTAAGGCTGAGTTCTGCCTCTGAGAAGTGAGAGACTTGGAGAGGTGAGGGGTGTGAATCTGTTCCAGTCAATCTGTGTCAGTCCTTGATTGTCTGCAGTGTGGGGAATGGTTTCTAGTGGCTGACGATGGTCGTTGGACAAGATAAACCTGCAACATGACAATGGACCATGAAATAAATGGTGAATGTAATATAGATACAGTGGGGGAAATAAGTATTTGACACAATAACATTTTTATCATTAAGGGTATTTCTAAGTGGGCTATTGACACAACATTCCACCAGATGTAGCCATCAAGCCAAATATTGAATTCATACAAAGAAATCAGAACATTTAAGTATGCAAGTTGAGTCATAATAAATAAAGTGAAATGACACAGGGAATAAGTATTGAACACATGAAGATAACAAGGTGCAAAATTACCTGAAATCTGTCAGTATTGAGAGAGAAACCCTATCCCCTATCAGTACTAATTGATATTAGCTGCTTTAGTCCTAATTGATGGCCTATAAAGGCTTCTCATTACCCAGGAGGCACACAGGAAAGACTTCATGATGGGTAAAAGCAAAGAACTCTCTCAAGATATTCGTAATCTTATTAGCGCATTTTCAGAATGCTGAATGTTCCTGTGAGCACTGTGGGGGCCATTATCCGGAAACGGAAAGAGCATCAGTTCACCATACTCCACGTAAGATCCCTGTCCGAGGATTCCAAAGAATAATCAGGAGAGTTCTCCAAGAGCCAAGAACCACTCGGGCAGAACTTCAGGAAGACCTTGCATCAGCAGGTGCTGTTGTTTCAAAGAAAACTATAAGCAATGCACTGAAGCGCCATGGCATCCATGCACGCTCACCACGCATGACTCAATTGCTGAACAAAAAGCATGTTGAGGCTCGGTTAAAGTTTGCAAAAGAGCATTTGGAGAAGCATGTGGATTATTGGGAGACTATAAAAGCTCAGCAAAATTTAACTTTTTGGCAGTCATTCTACACACCATGTTTGGAGAAGAAATGACACTGCCCACCACCCCAAGAAAACCATACCAACAGTTAAGTTTGGGGGTGGAAGCATCATGGTTTGGGGCTGCTTTTCAGCAAGGGTTACTGGCAGACTTCATATTATTGAAGGCAGGATGAATGGAGAAATGTACCGGGACATTCTGGATAAAAATCTGCTGCCATCTACCAGAAAGCTCAAAAATGAAAAGAGGGTGGACATTTCAGCAAGACAATGATCCCAAACACAAGGTCAAGGAAACAGTGAAGTGGTTTCAAAGAAAGAAAATAAAGTTGCTTGAATGGCCCAGTCAATCATCTGACTCCATACAAGAGGCGCCTAAAAGCAGTACCAACAAAGGCTTTTCTACAAAGTATTAAATAAAGTGTGTTCAATACTCATTCCCTGTGTCATTTCACTTTATTTATTATGACTCAACTTGTATACTTAAATGTTCTGATTTCTTTGTATGAATTCAATATTTGGCATGATGGCTACATCTGGTGGAAATTTTGTGTCAATAGCCCACTTACTGATAAAAATGCTGATGTGTCAAATACTTATTTTGCCCGCTGTACTTTCTCCCCCAGTTGAGGGGCTGTTAGAGATGGGGACTCGAGTTTGAGACTCGGACTCGAGTGCGACTTAAATCGCGCACACACAGTGACTTCAGACTCGACTTGAGACTCGTCCTCAAAAGACTTCAGACTCGACTCTGACTCGAGCAGCGGGACTCGTGAACAATGTTTATTTTTAGGAAACGTCTGATGAGCTCGCTGTTATTCCCCTCCCTGCCACGTAACACGTGACGTACTTCGTATCTGCTGCGTGCGGCCTCAAATGAGAGGACAACAAACAATCATGTCGACCACACCTGCCGCTGCTGTGCCACTCATCATAATTTTTCGGTTTAAAAACCTCCAACACAATGGCCCAAACAAAAGAAGCGCTCAATGCAAAATATGCGGTCTCAAGATATAAGATTCGGGCTCAACCACATCTAATTTTATCAGGCATCTTAAAACGCACCCTGACAGGTTGGTAAACATGTTTAGCGCATTGACCATCAACCGTTACCGTTAGCTTGCTTCTTGCTTTAACTACTACCTAACATTACGGGAGGTTAACTCTGACTGTTTTCTTTATGAAATATAAATGAGCGTTTGTTTAATGTTAACCCTTGTTGTCCAGACCCGTTTTCAAAAAGTGGGGAAAAAACGTTTTTAAAAGTGTGTGTGTAATACACACTGTGTATGTGTGTGTGTTCTTGTATATTGTTTGAGGACACACATTTATATAATGACATGGGTATTAAAATAAAACATAATCATGGTTCATAATCCAAACTGCTTAAAAAACATACTAAATGGTGTGAGCCAACACAATAGGAGCCTTTCATTATAATTCAGCGACAGACAAGGGAGTCCTTTTCTTCAGAACCTAAATTTTTGGTCGGTACTGTATTGTGCGTTCATGCTACAAGGCAAAATACAGATATTATCTTAAAAGTAAAGCATTCTTGGTGTTTTTGTCATATTGCAATAGCCTGTTTACAGTTATATAACAAAATCAAAGCTGATACGTTATGTTAATAGAGAAAGGTGTCAAAATAACATATTATATGCTTTGAATTCCTTATATATAGCTTTGCAGTGTTCTACACAGCCTGGATGGGTCGCCGTACATGATGCAACACTTATTATAACCAGAGACTTATTATAATAAAGAGACTTAAGACTTGACTTGGACTCTAGCCCAGAGACTTGAGACTTGACTGGACTCTAGCCCAGAGACTTGTGAGCATCTCTGGGGGCTGTCATGTACAGCAGCAGCCTCATATATAAATCACCATGAAGGTCTGCACTTGCACAATTTAAACAGGATAGCGAGACAGATATTTGATTCTGTGAGGTTCTTGGAATGAATGACAAGGTCAATCTAATACTCACTCCAGGTGAACAAAAAAGCTCCAACTGTAGAAAAGGTAACCTCATCTCAAACCCTTGATACTAATTCTAGATGTTTGCCATGTCGAAGTTGTTTTCAAAAGTGAGTGACAGCGAGTTTTGTGATATAGAAGTTTGTTTCTAATGTTTATGGAATGAACGTCTACAACTAATAATAGATCTTAAAATACACTTACGTCACCGAATCAAGCTCAAATTTTGTTTTACGCTGTCTGTACACAGAATTTAAAAAGAAAATCAAATTTAATCTATTCCCCTTGTAAGCGGGGAATAAATAAATATTTAGAAGATCAAAAATTAACATGTACATGGATCTTGGATCCAGGCCTGGGAAGTTGAATCTGCCAAACATGCTCCACCAGGGAGCAGATCTGACAGCAAAACGATGCCATCACCCCCTCCTGACGTTCGGCACTCTGCCTCATCTCCTGGCGTAGCAGAGTAAGTTGCAACTCCTGAAAGTGGATCCTCCTTCCCTTGACTTGGAGTGCAGCCCGTACTCCCTCTGAGTCTGCTGAGTCCATTGTGGCCAGTTTGTATTATCAGACAGGCAAAAAATAGCGCTGGACTCAATCACAGGACTCGAAGCAGTTCAGGTAAAGAGCAGAGGTATTTTATTGGGCACAGGTTCGGTACACAGGTAAGCAGGTATCCAAATCGCAAGGCAAACGGGGAAGTCAAGAAAACTGGTCGAATATCACACTGGGAAGACAAGAAGTTAACGCTGGTAAGCTTACTGCAGACAGATAAGACAAACTGGCAACAGATGAGGGGAGCACAGGGACTAAATACACAAGGGAGGAGGGGTAACAAGGAACAGGGTGGAATCAATCACACATGCAGAAGACACGAGGGCAAGGAGTATCTGTAACGAGAGACAGAGGTGAAGTATACCAAAAAAGGAAACAGAAAAATGACAAAGCAGGAGATAATGAAAACATAACTTAGTCAGGGATCCTTAAATCAGCTACTACCACAGTGGTGCAACCTTCACAAGTACATCTGGTGTATAGTCTCGGCAGCGCAATCCCAATCTCTGTAGACCTTAAGAACCTAGAAATGGGATTCATCATTAATCTACCTCATGTAGACAGAATATATACCGACTAAAGTCTGTATTTACCAAATTTGCTCAGCACCTTATCAGGAGCGCTCAATCAGTGTAATTGTTATCTGGCTCCTCCTTAGTGGCTGGACCATTACGGCAATTGTTGTACACATGATGTACAAATACATCAAGAAGCTGCAGGCCAAACTGGACTCGCTCCTGTTTATTCCGCAGCACTTCCATGCACCTATCAGAAACCATCCCACAGACTAGCCCAATCCTGTAAAGGAGCAAGGCTAACTAACCGCTAAGCACCTTTCCTTTGCTCTTTCCCTCCTCTCCTCCTTAAGGTTTGTGTTTATGACCGCTGCCTCCATCGTGACTCAGAGCATTCAAGGACTGTGTGCGGTTAATGATTTGTCTGATTTTTATGCTGTATTCTATGTGCTATGTATGATGTAGTTTAGTTAGTTAGTAGTCTGCCCAGACCTAGCCTCTAGAAGTCTGCCCAGACACTAATGCCTTGAACTGTTAACCTCTTTCCCATTCCAAGAGAAGCAAAGGACTAAGTAAATCCAGGTTGCCCCTCCACATGGACTGTTCAGCCTCAGTGTTGCTCTGAAGGCTGTTATCACCACCCCATCCTTCAGACCAAAGGGGGGATGTTGGGCCTTGCTAAGCTAAGGCTAGCTGAGCATCACTGCCATGTGGGGAGAGACAAAGAGATTTGGGCCTGTTGTAAAAGACAGGACTATTTGTTCACACTGAGGTGTGAACAGAAACTCAGATCTGACCCGGAACCAAAGCAGCCGTCAGTTGACCCCAACTTTACAGGCTGTGATTGGCTGTGGGGCACAGAACTACAACCGGAAGCCCAGATGACTTAACAGGGGTCACAAAAGGGGACGATGCCCACACCAATGTTCCATTCCACAGCAACTCGGTTGCACCAGGAGGACACATCAACTCGCTCTCCAGTTATCTTGAGACGACGTTTCACTTGACTTTAATTCCCTAGGAAGGACAGATCGCTCGCTGGTTTGAGTTAACAGACGGTCAGTGTTTCGTGGAAGCAGTCTTGGATCCCCCGGGCGTTCAACGCCTTGCCTGCAGAAGAAGCCAGCCGCTCATCACAAGCTCTGCTGCTTAAGGAAGTGCAACGCTAGAGAACCAGAGAGCCAGAAAGCTAGAGCCCAGAGCTGCCTTCTGCCGACGTCCCGAGCCCTCAGCCTCGCCCCGCCGACGGGAACCTCGTAATCCCCGGACCCGCAGAGAGGAGCCCCTCACCGGTTGAAACGGACTGATTACCATCACTTGGACGAAGCGATCCCCCAAATAAGAGGTTACTTGTATCTGGGCAGAGTTAGATATTATAACTGTGTGTTATTTCATCGAGGCTTTATTGTTATGAATTTTGCTTATTTACGTTAGACAACACGGCCGCCGTGCCGTCCGTGTGCTATTTTTAGGTTGTGTTAAAGTCCAGTTAGCTAACGGCGTTAGCTGTTGCCCTGTGGAGCTAATAGCTAGCTTCATAACACTAAGTCCAGTAATTAGAGGCAGCCAGAAGTCTGGTCGGATTACTGTTGATGAAGTGAGTTATTACGCCTCCCACAGCATCTGAGATTTCTTGCTTCGCTGTGTGTTTTCACTCTGCATTAGAAGTTACTGTTCTTGTATCAACCATGCTGGTAACTGTAGCCTAACCCTGTTGATCCGATAGCTGTTGGTTACACAGCTGTGGTACGTGAAAGTCCGTAGCTGGGTTGTGCTGAGAACGCCATCGCCCTCAGCCACAGTGCTAGGATTTCTTGCTTCTCTGTGTGTTTTTCCCTTTTGTGTTAGAAGTTACCGTTTGTGTACTGACCTTGCTGGTAACTGGTAACGTTAGCCTAGCCACTGTATAGTCCATAGTGTGCTATATTTCCAGCTCAGTAAACATAATCTGGAGGATGTAAGTCTGCAGCTGTGTTGCTCTGTGATATAGGAAAGCTATCACTGTCTGCCACCGGAGCAGCCTCGCCCTGCCTTCATGCTAACCCCCTGACCAGCCCCTTTCTCTGATCCAGTCCCCGGACCATCCAAAATGGAAAGCAATGGATTGACATTGACCATTGATTACAATAAATTTTGAAATGTTGATTAGCATACTGAGCAATATGGATGCACATCTTGCAGTGAATAATGACCATCAAGTATTCAGCCAAGCCATAGTATTTTTTATTGAAAATGTATAAAAGGAAATCTGGGAAATCTGGGATTGAGGCAGATTGAGTCTAGTTCTGCTTGAGGTTTAAAGAGTTTTTCCTTGCCACTGTCGCAAAGTGCTTGCTCATGGTGGTAATTGTTGGGTCTCTGTAAGTAATATTATAAAGAGCACGGTCTAGACCTGCTCTATGTATAGTGCTAACTTCTGTTGTGATTTGGTGCTATAAATAAAATTGAATTAATGTTAACTGACTATGTGCAAATACTACTGGCCCATATTTGGGTGAACTAAATATGCAAGAGTAAAGACTACTCTTGCATTTCACATGTCACTGTTTATCCATTGCTGGACAGGCTGTTTTAAAACAAATTGGGGCATAAATTAAGAGCATACCCACTTCTCCTGGCACTACTACACCACTGTGCATGACCATGCATCAGCAAAAGTTTTATAATTTTTTTAAGAATCTGTTTGATGCAGGACTTTAATTATACTGGTATTTGTTCTGGCATCTGGGGCATTTTTGAAAAATCTTTTTCATCTTTTCTTCATATTTACTCCCAGTTCTGACGGTACTTTTCTGTAGTCCTTGTTCAGTAGAAGACAGTAGAAAATGATCAGCTTAAAACAGAGACTTCACGTCTCTATCTGGAATGGGGGGGGCCAGGAGCAGGACATTGATCCAACTGAACAACAAGTTCACACATATACACAAACCAATTATTAGAGAATTCATGAATACAATATCGGATTCCTTTATGACAGCAAGTAGGAGTTAATAAATTAATTTACCTTTAATATTACTAGCATATTGGCTCTACTAGTCATTTCAAAACTCGTATTAATGGCTTATTCTGCATCAACATATTCTAAAACTACTAGGCCGCAAGATTGATCCTGCAAAAGCTGTTCTTTGCTAAAATATGTGAGACCCACGTTACCCCTGAGAAAAACATAACATGAAATCTAGAAGGCAACTCCTTGCATTGTTGAACGTTAGCGTGATCTTTTCTTGGAGTCTGTAGTTGTTTTTTTTTTGTCCTGCATCTTTCTTTTAAGATGATTTACTTTGCCATTAGAATATAAAATACACGTGTTCTCTCCCTTCAGGGACTCACAGCCCCAGCCACCCGAAGGTGGGCCTAACCTGTAGCCCATCCAAATGAGAAGGATTATACAAAGTATGTGAATTTTGCTGTCTAATTGGTCAGAAATGAGTTGGGGGAGGGGGCGTGGTTTAGACTTGCTTGTACTGTTGAATCACCGCCTGATGACATCATCTCCACCAGCATCTGTAGGATCCAGGGAATACACATCTCCAAGAAGGTCACACTGTCTTCCTTCTTTTGTTAATAATTTACTGGCTTTTCTGACAAAGTTACTTATTTTTAGCACTGTTATCTTTAAAAGATTTGTTTTCTATCTTTTCCTAGGGGGCAATAAAAGTCTCACAACCTCCAGACACACAAACACAAAGGGGGGGGTTATCACCCTTACACACACAAAAGGAATGTAGCTGCATCCTGACACACAGCAAAAAGATTATTTCTAAAGAATATATTTAAAGCATTTTAACTTCAGTATACAAAATTATTTAACCTCAACATGAAGAATTAAAATGCAAGTTAGCTACTTTGTTCAGGTAAAATTCAGTTAAATTATATTCTACTGGAACAGCTGAAAAGCTGTGTGATTCTTTACATACCTAAAAGCTTATAGCTGCTGTGCCATTATCTTCTCAATTAGAGAACAAACTACAGGAAACAAGCTAAATAAAAGTGCTCACAAGGTATGTGAATTATTATTATAGTATATTGTTTAGTTATAGTTATAGTTTTGAAAAGAGGCAATGCTGCCAAATGCCATCTATTCAATTCATTCATTTATTTAGCACCAATTCATAACAGGCATTATCTCATTGTGTTATGTCTAGTGAGCCGAGGGAGTACTGGGGAACAAGCAGAATCAGGGACAAACAAGCTGTTTTCCTGGGTCTGGCTGGTCTTGCTGTGCTTCCCTGATAACTCTTTCGATCTCCCAGGTGATACTCGCCATCATACTCCCAGTCGGGAGGATGGGTTCCGGGGTGGACAGGTTCCAGGGTGGACGTAGAGTCCTCCACGGTGTGCTGCCGAGACAGGGCGTCGGGTTTGATGTTCTGGGATCTTAGTTAAATCTACCAAAGACCAGGGAACTCAACCGTTTGGAAGAGTGGATGTAGGCTAGATTCTTGTGGTCAATCCAGACTATAAATAGTTGTTCTGAGCCCTCCAGCCAATGTCTCCACTTCCCAAGTGCTATCTTCACCGCCAGCAACTCCCATGTCATAATTGCGCTTGGCTGGAGTTAGACGTCTGGTAAAGAAGGCACAAGGATGGTGGTGAACACCTCTCCTGCCGCTGGGGACCAGGTAAAAGGGGTGCTCAGGGAGGTAAGTCGGGTCAGGGTGTTATGTTGCGGCAAACTGGACTCAACTGCAAGACTGGTCAAAGGAACTGAGTGGAAAGGTGTGCTTTATTTAAAGTAGGTAATTAGGGGAGCCAGGGATCCAAGGCGGAAGGCGGTGCAGGAGGGTTCTTCGAGAATGAGGGGCCAGGACAGTAGGTAGACTGGAGAGAAAGGCTGACAGGGAAGTCGGTGAGGAGCGGGGCTGTTACATGTTGCCAATGTTGGCAGTAAAACGGTAAGGAGGACCCAGATGCAGATAGTTAACTTAAGGAGTGGAGTGTGTATTGGTATTTACCATCAAGTAGACAGGCAAACTTAGAATCAGGCAGGCAGGAAAACCAAATAATCTCCGAGCACTCATCCAGACAGGCAAAGGAACCAACATCTCCGGGAAACACTAGGGAACTACAACAACAAACCAGCACAAGGACAGGGAATCACACGGACTAAATACACTCAGGGGAGGTGACGACAATGACTTACAGGTACATGCAATCAGGGAATCAGGGACAGGAAGTAAAACCAGACAGACCGAGAGGAACAGACACATTACCAAAATAAGACAGGAAGTACTAAATCAAAACCCCCAAAACGCAGACCAAACTGACAATTTTCAAAATAGGTCAGGAGCTCAACACCATGAACATACAAAACTCAGATATAATATAATGACAAGGAACAAACTATAATCAAAAACACTCCACAACACCCCAAAACACCCCATACAACTGGAAACCATAACAGAGGCAGGCAGACGCGTGATGACTAAACATAATGGACTAGACAGGACCGGTTTTATTTGGGTCACATGGAAAGTTGGATGAATTCTCATGGCGGCTGGCAGCTTGAGTCGTACCACCGCAGGGTTAATGACCCACTCAATCTTAAAGGGGCCTAAAAATTGTGGTGACTGGATTCAGTTCTGAGTGGGATGTTTTTAGAAGGGCTTTGAGAGTCACGCATCTGCTGTAATTCATCAGATGACAGGCATGTTTTACCAGACTTTCCAACATGAATATGCCAGCATGACATTAATGGCCTGAGTACAAAATTAACAAACAAGCATGACCAAATATTTTATTGTTAAATTATTTTGTTAAAATGACACGTTACGCTTTTTTTAATGTAATAACCAGCTAATTTCCTTTTTTTGAGTGTAGATGCAATCCGAGTCCCAAGAGGTGTACCTGATGAATTCAAGGCCAGATAAGTGCGGGGTTTGAGTCTTTTCTGATCTGGTGGGTGACAATAAACAAAACTGTGGATTGGATTAATTATCTGTATTATATCCAACAGAGGTTTGTAAATTACACCAGAGGTATAGCCAAACAGTTGTAAAACCGGATGGCTTTGGAGATGGCTGAGAAAGGTGGTGTATGAGAAATGAGAGAGATATATGGAACACCACCTGTCACTTTTTAATCGAGTTGATTGATTTATGGGTTATTAAGCCCCGCCCCTTTTATATCATTTTCAATAGATGAAATGTATTAAACGAGTCCGACGCAAGAATAAAATAATATGTCATTTCAAGAGCTCTCCTTCAAAAAGATGGCTGTAAATAGTTAAAACTTGGCTATGTCAAACTCACCATTCTCTGTCTTGCAAAACACATAAGAATCTCTGTCTCTCTCCCTCTCTCCAAAATAAGACAAGCTCAAAGTGAAGCAGCGTGTTCGATAGACAAAACTAAATAGTCTCGAGCAAGTGTAAAATGCAACTTTTGCTGCCATCTTCATCCTGTGCTCAACACAGTCTGCTCTCGTCGTGCCTCTGCTCCGCAGTGGTAAGTGACACATGCTGTTTCCAGACTTGTGACTTGCCCTCTTTTACTGGTACATTTTAATGCAAACTATATTTATTTTCATTAAAGAAAGCCCTTAAAAAACACAAATGAAATTTCGAGTGAAACACATCGTGAATGTCAATCTCGCCATTCTCTCACACGTCCCTTCTCACTCCGCCCCACTCATTTGTGCAAGACAAAACTTTAATGCGGATCAATATGATACTTTTATCGTTCAACCGCGAACAAAAGTATTTAAAGTTTGCGTTAAACTTTGTGTGAATAAACGCTGTTGACTAGCACTAAATGTTAATTGCATTGTCTTTTTGAAATATGCATCAGAAAGTCCACAAAGTGCCGCCGGTTAGGCCATTCTTTTGCACTACACTTGAGGAAAAACAAAAAACACACGGCATCTGTTTTTAAAAACACTCTTAATGAATTTAGTGCTTAACGTCCGTTTCTGTCTCTTATATAAATGTAACCCTTTCATTTTGAATACGACAGGGAGGTGATCCTACGAGACACGTGAACGTAGTGTCGGATGAAATAAAACAAGAAAATGTATAAGTTATTTGTGTCAGATACACATGCCAGCTTTTAGCAACAAGACGAGAAAGGTAACGCCTGTCACACTCTTATCTGAAACAAAGGCCTCTTTGTAATCAGGAGCCTATCTTCCTGTCGTCACATGCTCAACCGTGAACAAAAGTCTTTATCGGTCGCTTTAAACATTGTGTCGGTAAATGCTGTTGACTTGCTCTAAATGTTTATTGCATTGTCTTTTATAAAATATGCATCATGTTGTCAATAAATAAATAAAACAAACCCCCAAATGAATTTAGCTGCCGGTTAGACTAGCCTCTTGCACAACGCTTGAGGAAAAAACACCCCAGTATAAAATCCAACAGCATAGTGCTTAGCGCTGTTGACTTACAGGAACATTCTCCTTAATGCTTGCAAAATCAAGAGCTACAGTTCAATCGCTTCGTTAGTTTAAGTGACACAGAAAATTTGAAATTAAGGCCATCTGTTTCTGTTTCTGTCTCTCTCTCTTATTTATAAACGACCGCTTCCTGGAATGTATTTGACTATAACACACATCTTTCTTTGATTCATCTGATATTTAGAGCTTGACTCTGTTGCTTGTTGTGGAGTATTGTAGCCATAGGGACGGCCCACATTTCCCAGCATGCACTGCCAAGTGCTGAAAGTAGTTTAAGTTTTTTTCTTTTGTTCTAAAATACAAACGTTAGTTTTTGGTGTTAGTGCCTGTAATCTGTCTGTTCAGAACATTGTGGTATATTTTTGGTACTTTTTATTTTTCGGTTGGTTGTAACCGTAGGTGTAAACCGTTCAAAATAAACTTGCCAAGATATTGTTTGTAATCAAAATAAATCACAGAACATACTGAGGGGGTCTCAGACAGTAGCGAGCCTGTTGAGTCCCACAGCAACACACAGGTGGCTGTGAAAGCTGTAGTATCCATGAGGTACATGTAGCTCCAACAATCAATTACATTTGCTCTTCCAAATAGGTAAAGCGTAATGACGAATCCAAGATTCACTATACGATACTCGTTAAATACTCTGAGAAGATGTTATTTCCGATGATATAAAGAAACAAGCGTTTTGCCGTTGTTTTTCAAAAAGCCCGAGAGGGGGTTGACGGAAGCATGTCTGTAAAACGTTTCATGAACAAAGTGTACTATAACCCCTCACACCCGGCTAGTTTTGGAGGGGTGGCTTGTCTTCATAGCGCTGTGCAGGACGAAATGGAGAAAAAGGTCAGCGTGGAGCGAGTCAAAGATTTTTTATCGGAGCAGGACTCGTATACCTTCACAAACCCGCCAGGATACATTTTGTCAGAACTAGAGTTTTTGTGCCACAACCCTTGAATCAGTTCCAAAAAGTGAAGATTGCCAAAGACAAATTGTTTCAAGTGGAAGAGGTCCTGGACGAGCAGATGGTGGGCGGTAAAAAAGAAATGCTAGTACGCTGGAAAAACTGGCCTGACAAGTTCAACAGCTGGGTCAAGGCAAGCCACCTGAAAAACATATAAAAACAATTAGGTACGTCGGCTCGGGGTCATTACAACATGGATCAATCCGAGGGGTTTTACGTGACCTTACCCTCCAACGCCAGTCTCGACGTATTTAAAAGTAATACAAGCTCCAGCTACCAAGTCAATATGGCGCAGCATATTGATTTAGAGGGTCAGTGGCAGGTAGCCTTGACGGAGATTTCATACCCCCACACCTGGGGCCTCTTGGCGAGGCCTACTTTGAATGGAGGAAGAAGCCCAAAGACGGAGAGTCGGAGAGCGAGGTCCACCGCCAAAGGTTTAGGGGAGGTTATTATCACAGTCTGAATCAGCTCAGGGTAGAGCTGAATAGTTTTCTGAGGAAAATTGGTTCGGATATTTATTTAGGTTTTAGCACTATTCAAAAGAGATTTGAATTTCAAGCAGGGGGTCAGTATCATCTACGGATTTCTGCCCCCATGTTAGACATGTTAGGCCTTCAACCGGGAAAATGGTTCAAGTGCGATGCAAACTTGGCTCCCTATCCGACTGATATAAAGGCGGGTTTTTACCACATGTACCGTTATAGCGACGTGGTACGCCATCAGCTGGTTGGTGACGCTTACGCTCCGCTCTTGAGAACGGTGAATATACAAGGGACGTATGGGGACGTGGTCACGCAGTATTTTAACCCTCCCTGCTATCTGCCTGTGAATAAGACACACATTGAAAGCATTCAAATTGAGGTTAAAACGGATAAGAATAAACCCGTAAAGTTTAGCTTTGGGAAGACTATCGTAAAACTCAATTTTAGACCCTCCAAAAAATTATTGCGTCCTCTGTGACAAAATGATGCAGCTGCAGCAGCAGAGGTTCGATCCTCACCGTTTTGTGAGTTATTATGAAAATAAGGTGGGGGGCGCCCTCCCCGGTTTTTACGGCTCACCCGTCATGTACGGGAGAGGAATAGGGTCTATATTCTCGAAATTATTTGTTTTGTAGCGCCTTTGATGAAAAGAGGATTTGCCATCGCCAAACCTCATCTCAAGTCAGCCGCTAAAAACATTGCCTCGGAGGTGATAAACGACGCCGTCGGGAGCTTAAACGATTGGCAAGAAGGATCCGGTATGATGGTTCTAGCTAGAAGAGCTAGGAAGTGACCGCCGGGGCAGCGTGTAAAAGCGGCGGGATCAAAAAAGAGAAAATCAGTCGGGAGAAGCACACTCAAGGGGAAGCACGAAGCCGGAGATATATTTTAGAAAAGATGGTTCTTTTACATCACAAATCAGCCGAATGCATTATGGCGGAGCTGGATTTATTTTCAGCTCCCATGACACAATTGTCTATCGATGAAAAGCTCTACACAGAAGTCCTGCCTCTGTCCGCTATTACCGATGGAGGCCCCATCGAATTTTTTATTCCCCGGGGACGGAGAACGATACCTGGACCTTAACGACAGCTTGCTTCTGCTTCGCGTGAAAATTACCAACGCGGATGGCTCAAACATGGCTGCCGACGCAGCCGTGGGACTCGTCAATTATCCGCTGAATACAATTTTCAGCCAATGCGACGTTATTCTGTGGGAATAGGCTGATTTTGCAATCCAGTGCCACTCACCCCTACAAAGCGATGATAGAGACCCTGCTCAACTATTCAGAGGACACGCTAAAAAGTCAGTTCAGCGCCGGGCTATTTTACAAAGACATGGCCGATTCCAGGGACTCTACAGTGACAAATAACGGGCCAAACAGAGGTTTGGTTCAGAGAGCTCGGTTCACTGGTGGTTCTAACGAGGTTCACCTGCTGGGTCCTATTCACGCGGACATATTTTTTTGCGAGAGGCTTCTCTTGAACTCTGTGGATCTGAGAATTAAGCTGACCAGGGCCAACGACGCCTTCTGTCTCATGGCCGGTCCCCTCACCACTCACCGTTTAAAAGTACTGGGGGCCTCTTTGTTTGTCAAGAAAGTCAGCGTCTCCCCCGCCGTGCATTTAGGGCACGCGCTCTACCCCCTATCCCGCGTGAACGTAAAGACCTACTCCATCCCGGAAAATTCCCGAATATGTAACCAAGAAAATCTCTTTCTGGGAACGATGCCTAAATATTTAGTGATAGCCATGGTGAACCACGAGGGCTTCACAGGAAAAAGAGACCTGTCCCCCTTTAATTTTATTCACAACGATGTGGAATACATGGCCCGTTGTCAAGACGGCAGACAGGTACCCGCCAGCTTTCCAGCCTCAATTTAATCAGGGACTGTCTGTCCGAGAGTTTTATAACATGTTTACAGCTACGGGAAGACATCTGAAAGATTTACCTCTGGCCATCGACAGGGAGGAATTTCAGAAGTTATACTCGCTGTTTGTTTTCAATCTCAACGCCGGCGAAGACAGCGACGCTTTATCGCTCGTTTCCAGCGGAAGTTTACGACTGGAAATGAGATTCCCAGTGCCCTTACCCTTCACCACCACTCTCATCGTTTACGCTTGTTACGAGTCTATTTTAGAGATCAACTCCAAGCGACAGATGTTGGTGGACTATTACTGAGGCGGGATGAACAATCACCAATTGGAGGGCATAATGCGACATTTACTGGGAGAATGCGTGTGGGCTTCGGATCAGCTACAGCGGCGATCCTTCAGAATTCCTCGCCTACATAATCGTCAACACCCACCCGGCACACGAACCTGGAGAGCATTGGTTGGTGCTCACGCTCGAGGAAGGTCGAAAAGGCACCTTTTTTGATTCTTTTGGATTCCCCCCAGATTTTTCACATTACCCTAAAGGCATCTTGCGATTTCTAGAAAGTTGTTGTGACACCATTTCATATCACAACCGGCAACTTCAACAAGTCCTGTCTACTTTTTCATAGGCATTTAACCCCTGCTCATTTAATATAGCCCTTATAGTCCGATGTTTGGTTTTTAGGCTGTTTTTTTTATCGGCCAACAGCCTGATGATTTTCTTTTGTTTTTTGAGTTTTTGATATTGAGTGGAGGTCAGGGGAATGTTTTCTTTTAAAAGATTTAACGAGAGCTCACACAGAGACTGAAGAAAGTCCGAGGAACAATGGTTGAGGATATCTTTACGTTTCTGCGGCGTGGCGTGACACAAAGCGCGCAGTAAAGGAGCGTTCCTTTTTAAACGCGCAGACATGCTGGCTTAGGACTTTGATTTAGGTAGATAGATGATGGGCCACTGACGGGGCAGTACGCCTGACCTTAATCTATACTGTTCTGGACAAGTAGGCGTGAGGTAGACTATTAAATACCCGTGAGGTTCTTTGGTGGCATCTTCAAAACTTTCTAAGAAAAAGGCTTTTCGTCCGGGAAATATCTGCTGGGTCAGTATATTTGTCTGTAATCTGTCTCAAGGGTTTTTAAACAGCACCAGATAATTACTGTTTAAACTGATGGTGCGACTATGTTTACCTTGATGAAAAACATTCTGAGTCAGCATCATGACGCTCATGTTCTTGTGATGTCTGTATTGTGTAAAAATCCTGACTACCTCGGGATGGTCGGAGGCCTGAAAAATGACATCATCCAAAATAATCAAGTGATTTTGATCGGGGGGAAACAGTCTTTCATCTTCAAAAGAATCAGGTATCCCTTCGACAAA
>CM022478.1:30435075-30451935 GCA_011952105.1 Coreoperca whiteheadi
TTTTTAAAAAAAAAAAATTTTAGATTTTTTTTAATTTTTTTATTTAAACCTTTTATTAATTTATTTTTTTTCCGGGGGGGGGGGGGGGGGGGGGGGGGGGGGGATTTGATATAAAAGGGGCGGGGCTTAATAACCCATAAATCAATCAAACTCGATTAAAAAGTGATAGGTGGTGTTCCATATATCTCTCTGAAATGTTTGGAACATTTTGCTGTACCTTCATCCAAAATAACACAGCTCCAGATGGGAGTATTACCAGGGCCCTAGAGGGTCTTACCACCCTCTCAGAAGAGATGGCTGAAATTTCTAGTACTGGCTATCCATTTTACAATCTTCTTGAATTCTGGTTCAGAAAATGGAGTAGTCTAATATTTTCTGTCCTAGTTTCTTTTGCAGTAGCTGTGGCTCTAATTGCTGTATGTGGATGCTGCTACACCCCCCGCATTAGAGGTCTTCTCCAAAGGTGGATTGACACCTAATAATTAATAAGACTATGTATCAATAAATACAAACTGATGATTATGACTATGATTAAGAGACTCCCATTTAAGATAAGGTGCACCTCATTTCACAATTAAGTGAACAAATAATGATGCAGGTTATGAAAATCTATTTGAAGTGTAACAAGCTGATATAAGTTGTGGAGGAACACTATGTCCCATGCAGATTTTATATATCTTCTTTCTATTTCTTAATGTTGCAATTTGTATGTATTTAATTAATGAGAAAGTATTTTTACTAACTAAGTTTTTTGATTGAATTTACATTTTATTACTTAATATAAAATGCACAGTTTCTATTGATTATTTTGTAAGAGTTTAAACAGGAGGGAAATTATGGGAAAATCTAGAATGTCAGCTGCTAGCCTGACTTGTTTGCTTGTGTTTAGAGGGCTACATGGAATTGCTCTGGCACTCAATCTTGTACTGTTGAAGTGCATGTATTGACTCCTTGCTGCAAGTAAAACACTTTGAATTGAGATTCAAGTGACTCTGTTGTCTTAGAGTAAAATTGTTCTAACAGTGACATAAGTGTATTTTAGCCACTATATTAGTTGATATTTTCATTCATTCCATGAACTTGAGAAACAAATTTCTAAAAATCAAAGATTTGAGATGAGGTTACCTTAAATATTTTTTGAGAGACACCTGCTCAGTTGGAGTTCCCTTTCAAGGGAATACACACTGTGTGGCAGCTGTTTGGGAAGTCAGCATGCTTGATCAGCCCTCGAGGGGGTTGATCTCGACTGGCTTTGTTTGACGAAAGCAGCCAGCTCTGCGCTCCACATGGTGTGGGTTCTGAGCTAACCCGGCGGCTTCACTCATGGGGATCTAGGGTATGATCGAGAGACCGCTTCGGCCTCTTCTCAGCTTTCATCCGCTAGTTCCTACACTCACAGTCGGGGTCCGGAAGCCTGCTCTTTAGCTTCTTCCACCCCAAGTGGATCGACCTTTTATTCCTCGAGTGCATTGACCGATGTTGAATTTATCCAACTCCGAGGAGGTGGATATACTCAGCTCGCCAGCCCATTCACCGCAGTACGAGGAACTGTTGAAGGTTGTAACCGTGGCCAGATTGAAAATTGCCTGGCCAGTGGAATAGCCGGATGCACAGCAGCACAGGAAATTAGATGATGCTTCCTTCAGTTCGCAGCACAACCTCCATGTTGGGGGTTGCTGGAGATCCTGGAAAAAGCTGTATTCATCTAGGTTTTCCTAGTATAGAAAAATGTTGTTAAGATTGAGGAGATGCTAGCAGCCTACTTATCCCCGGATGCTGCATCATCCCTCAAAGCTCTGACACACTAGAGCAGGGTAGAGCAGATTACACTCGCTCCCCCCACGGAGCCCTCAGTAAATCAATCTGTTAACCCTGCCGCACAAGGTGCTTTGGGGAATGGTGGTTTCCGCGGAGCACGCACCTCGGAACCCACATGTCAATGTCGGGGGCTGGGGGGGGGTTGCTCTCTTTTGAGAGGCATGTCGATATATTAGTTTGGTCTGTTCCTGCCGTACTGGCGCTCCACCACCTTAATCGGCTATCAGCCTCGAGAGGGTGGTTTCTCTAGTGATCTTGAGGATTTCCCTGCGCTCCTCCATGGAGGCAGTGCTGGGAATATGACAGATACTGTCATCGGATGCATCCTGCACAGGGTGGGTCGTGGTCACAAAAGGCCGCTCGACTTGGGGTCTGTGGTTGACACATCCCCTATTGAAATGCCTAGAGATATTGATGCCTTGAGGCACTGTGGATATGATAAACCCAAAATGTGTAAAAGTGTGATAAATAAAACATATGTTGTGTAGGAATTAAGAGGCTTATACACACACCCTGTTAGGAAAGGTATTTTACTTATATATATATATATATATATACTATGTGTGTCTTTTGTTAATCATTGTTTACCAGTCACATTAACCGGATCCTGAGGGAAACCAGATGAATAGGAAAGAGGAAAAGTATGTGAGGCAAAGGTCAAACCAAGGTCAGAAGTGAACAGGAATGTATGGAGAAAAAGAGCCATAAAAGTTACTTAGTGGTGGACAGGGTGTGGCTTTAACATATATAACCAACTGCGTTGTGCCTTTAACTTTGGACACAACTGGGGGAACCGTGGCGTTAAGATGGTAAGCGCTGTAGGTTGTGTCTCCAGACATATCTGTGTTGTTTGCTTCCCCGGATATGTCTGTATTGTTTGTTTGTGTGGAAATAAATACTGCTTGAAAGACATTGGTAGGTCTCAGGTGGATCCCTTCTCATCAACGAACCCGGAGAGAGATCGACGTATCTCAACAGCACTTTCTCCCAGACCTCACATGCCGATTGCTGGTTCAGGGTTGGAGGATTTCAATGTTGATTGTTGAACAGACGCTATATCGGTGGTCTCATATATAACTCACCAGGGGGTCTGAGATTTCACCCTCTGGGCAGACTGGCGTACCGGATCCCTCGGTCCCAAAGGAAACTTCTCTCAGTGAGGGCACCTTACATCCTTGGGCACCTGAAAGGGGGAGCAGGCATCCTGTTGGGGCAGGGGCTGAGGCCCAGGGATGCTAAGGTACAGCCGTGGCTTTTCCCCTGATCACTCTGCAGTTCTTGAAAGAGTTCAACTCTTTAAAAGAGAACCTTTGGCCCCATTCTGACCGGCCCGAATATGATTTGTGGAAGTTGTAGCCTTCCTGGACGGCCTCCCATGGGAGACTTCTGTCAGCAGGGAGCTACTGTTGCAGGCCAGGGGCACGATATTTCACCCCTGGCCGGAGATGTGGGGTTGGACCCTGAGGGGATCAGTTCCTGATGGCAGGTTTCTCTATTGAGGTAGTAGGGACCATTCTAAATTCTAGAGCTCCCTCCATGAGGAAACTATATGCTTTGAAGTGGAAAGTTTTCACTTCATGGTGCATCAACTGGACACAGTTAACTGCTTGGTAGCTTCAGTGCTGGAGTTCCTTCAAGGATGTTTTTTGGCCAGGTTCTCCCCATCTACACTTAAAGTAAGTGACAGCCGTCTTCCATGCAAGAAGCTGGATGGCACCTCGCTGGGAAGGCACCACTTTTACTCATTTCCTTTGTGGGACCCTGAGGATTAGAATACCTGCTTGGGATCTAACCATGATATTGGAAGGGTTCTCCTCATCACCCTTCGACCCCTTGGAGGTTGCCTCAGACACTTGCCTAGCCTTAAAAATGGCATTTTTGCTGGCTATGACATCTCTCAAAAGATTAGGAGATTTACAGGCCTTGTCGGTGGCTCACTCAAGGCCTGGACTGCACGTCTGGAGTTTGCTCGTGCAGTGAAGGCCATCTATTACCCGAGGGCGGGTTATGTACCTAAGGTACCCACTAATGTGGTTAGCCAGTGGTTCCTCAGGCTTTTCATCCTCCTCAAGCGTTGGCCAATAAGAGCTCACTCCAGTATGGCATTTTCGAGGGCGTGGTTGTCAGGGACATCCGTTCGGGGTGTGTGAAGCTGTGGGATGGTCCTTCCCACACACATTTGTGAAAATCTATAGCTTGGAGCTTACAGACATATTTTGTCTGTGACTATGCAATCACATAAAATGTTGTTTCAAAATCCGCTTCCCTGTGTTGGAGATGTATGTACGACAATAGAAGAATTTCAGATATCATATATTTGTCCTTGTCTGGATTTTATGTGCCATTTTGATTTTATTTATCAAAATAAAAATTGCAGGAAATGGAGCTCCTGGGTCCTGAGCTTCCGGATACTCCTGGGTCCCAAGCACTCATATCCTGAGTGGCGCTTTAATTGCCTAAATGCATTTCGTCAGCATGGTGAAGTGAAATTCATTCCCCAACTTGTCATCATCTTTCTTGCGCTGCCTTTAGTTCTTGCTGCGAATCCAGAACTGCAATGGCCAGGGCTTCTAGGGTGCTGGCCCTTATTGACTCTTCCCCCTTCTAATTCTAGAACTAGAATCAAGCATTTGAGATGAGGTTACCTTTTCTACAGTTGGAGCTCTTCTGTTCACGCAAAATGAGTATTAGATTGACCGGTTATTCATTCCAAGAACCTCGCAGAATCAAATTTTAGATGTTTGCCATGTAGAAGATTGTTTCTAAAAGGAAATGGCATCCATTTTTGTGATTTAGAACTTTGTTTCTAAAGTTCATGGAACAAATGACAATCTGAACTTATATAGCGCTTAAAATACTTTTTCGTCACTGAAACAAGCTCAAATATTATTAAACGCTGTCTGAACACTTTGAAAAGGAAATCAAATTTAATCTATTTACTTGTTATTCATACTTGATGTTTGAAATGCAAAAAAACATTGCTTCAGAAAGGAAAGACAGCTTACCTGTATAAGGTGATGAAAATGAACTCAACTCATCAAAAGAAGCAAATATTTAACATGTGGTTATTGTTGACAAAATGTCCAAAGAGAGTCAAATACAACCTTGTTTTCATTCAAAATGTGATTCTGCGAGTTTCTTGGAATAAATAACCTGTCATTCATTCCAGATTAACAAAAAACCTATGTTAAAGTCAGTCATCAGTGATGCATCTTAACATTTTCCAACAGCTAATATCCAAGATTATTTCTTAAAAAATGTTTCTAGGAGCGTGTTTTAAGCAATTCTGAATCATTTGGATTCAATCTGGCCACGGTTACAACCTTCAGCAGTTCCTCGTACTGCGGTGAATGGGCTGGTGAGCTGAGTATATCCACCTCCTCGGAGTTGGATAAATTTAACAATGCAATCAATAGGATTTTGAGACACTTTTTTGGGCACCCTAATATTCCATTAGACACATTTTTGATTGTGTGTATCTTCAAGCATTCAGGTTTAGGAATGCTGTCCTTCCCTGTCTATGGCCGTATGTGCAGAGAGCAGCTGCGCATACACTCTTTGGATCGGGTTGTGGGTTGCCAGCTTGCGGTGACAGGTAATAATAATAATAATATATTGTATTTATATAGCACTTATCAGATTGGTTAAAAATCCTATGTAGTGTGTGGCTTTGGCAACTTGGGTGACATCAGACATTTATTCATAAATTTGAGGGTCGTGTGTGCAAGTGTCATTTGCAACACAAATCTGCATGAGTTATCAATGAGTATTTTGTAACATTATGTTTTACACAACCTTTCCACATCAAAACAGTTTAGAAGTGAAGTTCAACCTCTGCATTTGACCCATACACACACGAGGAGCAGTGAGCAGTTCAACACCAGTCCTGCACCCGCGGAGCAGATTCTGGTTCTTGCAAATGGCAGAACCCCATGCTTTTTGTTTTTCATCTATGATGTTCAGCATTATTAGTTCTTCTCTGTGCAGTGAAGAGTTCACTAGGAGAGTGTGTGCCACGTCTTTGTTTTAACTATGTGAGGAGAGTGTTTTGTAACATTGCAGAACAAAGCCAAAACAGTCATGAGACTTAAGGGCTGGAAAAAGCTGTTGGCTGACATGGGGGGGGAAATTAGCAAGACTCGCTGCCAAGGCCACGGGGAAGAGAGAAGCTGTACCGATAACACAACGATTGTTTTGCTGTGTTTGACTCGTATATTGCCTCGTAAGAGGGAACAACTGTCAGGTCACTCTATTCCGCACATCTCAATATTATGATTGAAAGAGCCAATATAATCATAAACACACACCAGTAGAGATTTAAAAACCTCCTGAAAGTAGGGCAGATGTTTTGCCTTGAAGGGGAGGGCTTCTGATTAAGAGTTTAAATTGTGTGTCTTTTGCAATGATGTTCAGTCCGCTCTGCAGACCGGCTCCACATCCTTAACTCTATTCTTGTAATCTTTAATCTGTAATAAATGTACCTGTTGATAAAGAGCTCTACTGTTCATTCCTAACGAAATCCACAACAGAAAGTATTATCATTTGGTCAAATGTGACACAACCAAAAACGTACGCCTAGCCACATTCTCCAGAATTCTGAATAATTTGGAAAAAGGTGTTGGAACACATTTTTCGGATACCCTAACAGTTACAATACACAGGAATGAGGCCCCGTCTTGGGCTTAGAGCTAGAGCTGGAGGGACGGGGGGGTCTTGTATTCTGCAAAAATGTTTTTGCAGAATGTGTCGAGGCGTACGTTTCAGGCAATTTGGAATCATTTGGAATAGTGGTTTGTGGTACTATTTCCAGGTAGCCTAACAGTGACAGTACCCAGGAATTGAGGGCCTGTCTTGGGTTTGGAGCTGGGGCTGGAGGGGCGGGGGATCTTCTATTCTGCAAAAATGTTTCTGCAGAATGTGTCTAGGAGCATGTTTCAGGCAATTCTGAATAATTTGGAATAGGTTTTTTGGACACTTTTTTCAGCCCTAAGAATGACATGTAGACAAACCTCTTCACTTGAGCTTACCTGAAATCTTTTGTACAGACATCTGCTCCGGTTGAGTTATTTTGTTAACTTGGAATCAGATTGACATGTTATTCATTCGCAGAACCTTGCAGAATCAAATTTCTACTTTACAGACATTCAAAACTGGATGAATATGAACAATAACAGATGTGTTACGTGATAACAAATGTGTTTCAAGTCAGAAAGCCTTAATCCATGCTCATTTCAAGCTTCTTTTGGTGGGATTATTTCATTCTCCACACTATTACATTAGAAACATAGGGGAGTACACGAATATGGATGAAAACAAGGTTGCATTTGAGTTTGTTTGTCAACAATCACCATATGTTCAATATAGGGCTGAAACAATTCCTCGAGTAACTCGATGGATGATTAGCTGAAAAATGTAGATCTATATGTGCAATGTAGGCTACTTTATCTGAATTAAATACAAACATCTTTCTCTTTTGCTCACGTTCCAGCGGTTGCTCCGTGTGCTGTATAGTTAGGTTATTTCACAAATGTAATTTTGCCAAAAGATTTTTTAAAAGCAACCTACTTCAGTGTAGCTAATGTTAAGATAGCATTGCACTTAACACTGAGAATTTCAATAATTGTAATGTGTCGATCAGGTGCGTAGATCAGAATCATGTGCGGATGGAATGGACTGTTTTTAACAACGTTCCTGCTGTTAAGGTCCCTTAAAATAGGTGGAATTCCCATTAAACGGGGTCAAGATAAATACAGTCTAGGCACAGTTAGTACGGATCAGCTCTAATGCTAAAATCACAGGTTTACTGTGATTAGAGCTGATCCGCGCATGTTCTTGTTCCAAGTTACCTTCCTGTCCAAAAGTTTTGCTTCTTACAAAAGCCATGAAGCCTTCCAAGAAGACAGTAAAGGCTTATGTCATGCCTGAGCCGAAGCTGAAACTTGCAAGTTAAGTTGCACAACATAAATGCAATGTTTAGGCATTACTATTATTTATAGGCCTTTTAGTATAATTTTGGTTTGTAGGTTGTAGGCTGTAGTTGTTAGTTTTAGGTTGTACTATATTTACCTTTTTAAATTAATTTGAAATTTAATTATATATATATATTTATAATTTTATTTATAATTTTGTATTTACATTTTGAATATAAAATGGCAATTGAATGCACTAAATTGGTTTAGTTTTCACAGCTAATGTATGCAATTTCAGCAATAATATTTAAACTCTTTCTAAAAAATAAACAAGTTAGTTGTTTAAGATACCTTTCTTATTTTCTCTTGTATATTTAGTACTGCTCTTTAATAAAGAAAAAGTACTTATACAATTACTCGTATTATGATATCAATAGAAAAAATGGTAGAATACTCGATTACTACAATAACTGATAGCTGCAGCCTTAGTTCAATATTAGCTTCTCTCTGTGAGATACGTTTATTTTCATCACCATATTCAGGCAAGCTGTCTTTCCTTTCAAGGCGGTCCCTAAAGCAATGCTTTTGCATTTGAAACATCAAGTGTTGTATGAATGACTAGGAAATACATTAAATTTGTTTTCTTTTTCAAATTCTGTGTTCAGACAGTGTATAACAACATTTGAGTTTGTTTCGGTGATGAAAACGTTTTTTTCCACGATATAATAGTTGAAATAGTCATTCATTTCATGAACTTTAGAAACAAAGTTTAACATCACAAAAATCACTGTCATTTGCATTTAGAAACAAACCACTACATGGAAAACATCTAAACGTGGATAAAAATTAAGGATTTCACATAAGCTTACCTGAAATCTTTTCTAGAGACATCTGTTCCGGTTGAGTTGTTTTGTTAAGCTGTGAAATCAGTGTTAAATTGATCTGTTATTCATTCTAAGAACCTCAGAAACAAATTTCTGCTTTAGAAACATTCAAAACTGGAATATGAAGGATAACAAATGGTTGTTAGCCTTCATAGTCATGAACGTACGTTGCTACAAAGCCTTAATCCACGCTCATTTCAAGCTTCTCTCTGTGACATATTAAAAATCTTTTGACATATGTTCATCACTATTACATTGGAAACACAGGAGATGTCTGGTGTTTCAGGTGTGGTAAGTCTGCCAAAGATGTCATCCACCTTTCTGTTGTTGTATTCTCCAGGTATGACATGGGGCGACTCTCTGGGTCTGTTGGTATGAGTACGACACCGCATATTAATACCACATGCGCTCATGAGCACTGACCTCTCTCTTTTTGGCCTGCATGATTTCCTTTATATTATCACTTTCAATGACATTGTCTCTGTTGGAGTTCTGAATCTGTTTTTTAAGCTACTCACTTATAGAGTTCTCACTTTTGCAGATGTAATGTATTAAACAGTAATAATTAAGTATGAACGTCAATGTTAGCGTTCCAGGCATCAGTTAAATAAGGGTAGAATGCATTTACCCGACAGTCCTATTGCTCACGCTTCAATATCACTGCATTGGATTTGTTCATCATGTTCAGGGATCTCTGATACCCCACAGAGTGTTAAGTCACATCGAGCCAGGACCTGGTCTTAAACTCAGGGATCCAGTTTCAGGTTCATTAAGCAGTGGTGTGAGCTTTGTCTTTGCTGTTTCCAGTTTCAGTGAATCATCATCATCTCCAGGGGCCTCATTTATAAAACTTTGCGTAGGATTTGCATCAGAAGTGGCGTACGGATGAAACATAGGACATGCGTATGCACAGAAATATTCAGATTTATAAAACCGAAATAATCTCCTTTTCCATCCATTTAATTGCTCTGACAAGCTACAGATGTCATGCAAATATGTGTTAATTTGCATTTCTGTTGTAATTTTCGTTTGATTTTGTTTGTTTTACACTGCAGATCGATCAAGCAGGTGTTCGTGTAGGCTGTTCATTGTAATACTTGCTTTGTGAAGTCTTCATGTTATTTATGAGAGGCATTTCTTTTACACAACGGTCTACAGTTTCACACACTTTCACGTGTTTCTTCCATCTGCCGACAGTGTCGCCATTTCTCATTTCACCCATTTTTGTGCGTACGCCTGGGTCAGACCTCACCTGAAGGACCTCACATTTTCCCGACAAGTTTGCTGTTTAATAAATACCAATTATTGCATAGAGAGCGGCGTATGCCTTCTTTTCTGCGTACGCAACGTTTATAAATGAGGCCCCAGGTCTCGTTATCATGGTGATTTTGGAAACTGGCTTTGGAAATCTGAAACGGTATCCAGAGCTGACATTTTTTTAAACATGTCCTTCAGTTTTTGCTGTGTATTTGCACTTCTCTTACTTAACCTGATCTGTACAAGAAAGTATGTGGGTCAGGTAGCTGGAGCTGTGAAGTATTTGGACACAAACTCCAACACAGTCTGGTCACCATTTTCCTCAAACACAGGTGCACTCATATGAGACAATGTATGTGTGGGCTTCCTCTGTGCTGACACTCTACTCGGTAGTCAAGAACTTTCCCAAACGGGCTGTGCAGGAGACAAGATTAAATCTCTATATGAAGCCTCAACACATTTGTTGTCACAGGATTGCTTCGCAATATATCACACTTTGTGATGGTGAAATCCATATATGTTATCCATATAACACGAGTGCGTGCTGAATTGTGTGCTGCACTATTACTTAAAGTGAATATAATTACCATGAAGTGTATAATCAATATTAATCATAAGGAAATGCAAGTGAAAATGTTTTGATAACAAAGTCATTAAAGTCACTGGGAGTTATTATATGTGTAAGATTGAAGCTGTGTGTGTATTTGAAATCAGCTGCCTGTGAAGGCAAAAGGAGGAAGGAAGAGATGGCGACATGGCAGTACATTCACATGAAGCACCTGGAAGTGTCAAGACCAGGTGCCTGAGGCTGCAATAATGCCGCCGAGGTGTGAACAAGAACCAACTGGGTACCCCTCAGCGCCACAAATGTTTCCCGTCCTGAGCACTGGAGCGGTCGGGGAGACAGTCAATGCTGGAAGAAGCAATCCAGCAAGCCTGGCCCTAACGCCCTCTCAATGGGCAAGTGACGTCACCTCCATTTGCCACAACCCAAGTACCACTAGTAATGAGAGTGTACCGAGACCCAGCTAAGGAAGGGTACACCTCAGGTGGACAGAAACTGCCTGATGACATGAGGAGCATGTCACAGGAACAAGGATGGGAAGGACCATGGGAATTGGTCACCTGGGGAAAACTGATTGATGAGATAATTAAGGATCAAGAGAAAGCACTGCAAGATCTGCCTGAAGTCCATAGTGAGAGGGGACTAGAGGCACAAATTTGTATTATTGTAAGACCGGTGGGTCTTGATGCATGACGAAATTCTGGAGCAAAAGCCAAAGCAAAGTGTGATGAATTTGCCATCACACCAGAAGGATGGCAACATAATGGGTTAATGCAAACTCCAGGCACGTTGGCCAACGCCCACAAGACCAGATCAGACGGGGAAAGTTAAAATATCAATCCAGATGGTTATGGTCCCATTCAAAGGGCTGTACTCCATTGGAGCTGACGTTGAAGTGGTGGTGGACTTGCTAAGTCTATCCACTGAAGAACTGTAAGACGCCTTAAAGATTGGGCCCAGCGCTCCTTGCCCAGCAATCAGCGATCAAAAAGAAGATTCAAGCCAAAGCATTAAAAGACAAAGAAAAATAGAAGCCGCAAACAATGTTGTGAGAAAATGGAAGTGAGAATTGCCCCCAACACCTTAAATGGCTGTAATTATCTGCAAGAAGAAAGACTCCCAAATGAAATTATATTTTTGGATCATCCAATAAGAGACTTTAATGCCCTACCCAGGAACTAGAGGATACTTCTGTAGCAATGGGAGTATGCCCGAGATGCAGATTCCTCGGTCCCTGGAAACACATTGACTCCGTGTCCCTTAGTTGGGGACATAGAGCTGCAAAAGTACCAACCACGAGGCGATGGGATCTAGTATAACCAACCAGTGCCCTGGTGCTGCAAATCGGCCCCTTGGATATTGAATACAGTATACTTTGGGGTGAAGAAAGAGCTTATTAAGCTTAGATGGGGACCACATTATGCCGAACCACTTCAGGCAGTGTACTTGGATGTCTGGCAAGGCCCATACATGATCTGGAGCAGCAGTCTAGACATGTATAGAAAAATCCTCAAACGAGAGAAGGAGCAACACTGTTGTGTGATTGAGAATCAGCATCTATCGCTACGAACTGTTGTGTGTCTGAACCACAGGAATGCAGCAGCCATCCCCGAGACTAGCCCTCAGGACGCCGTCAGTCAGCGGGTTCAAGGATTCGAACATGATATAAGAACTGTTCAAGTGGAGTTGGTGATGGAGAGGGGACAACCGCTTTACTCAACATTTGCACACACACGTGGGAGGGGAGAGAAGTATGAAAAAGCATGTAAAGAGCTGAGAAGAGGATCGGGTACAGCTCGTACGCCTACAGACCTTTGCCATTGCCAGACCAGGTCATCGTCAATTCCTGGAAGTGGGTGTGGCGAGAGTTGGACCAAAATTAGAGAATGGCCATCACCCATATATATGAAGCTACTCAGAGATCGAGTACAAGGGAGTTGGGAAGTGGAGGAGAAGGGATCGCCTCCACTGATCACAGAATTAGATCTATTTGAAAAGAAGACAAACAAACAGAAAATACCAAAGAAATCCAGAATTTGGTCCTACTCCAGAGAGGGGGGATGGACCTGCCACTACGAAGAGCCCCATGGGCACTCCATCAAGAGGAGCCCAACGAATACGAAGCAATAGACGATGTTAAGCAGCAACAACAGAGGGAACAACAACAGAAGAAGGCAAAACGATTTTGCCTTTCCTTGGTGAGTAAAATAGTGGCGGTATGGGTAGGACTGGCAATAGTCCCGACTATATTATACCACTATGCAATCTCCTGCTTGTAATGTAATAGTAAAAAAAATGAACTTATCTCATCGAAAGAAGGTAATATTGAGTACATGGTGATTGTTGACAAAAATCCTCAAATTAACCTTGTTTTCATCCATTTTCTTGCAATCCCTGATGATTCTTATTTAATGTTTATGAAAATGAACTCATCTCATCGACAGAAGCTAATATTGAGTACATGGTGACTGTTGACAAACAAACTCAATTACAACCTTGTTTTCATCCATTTTCATGCAATCCCCTATGTTTCTTATGTAGTGGTGATGAAAATGAGTACATGGTGATTGTTTACAAACAAATGCAATTGCAACCTTGTTTTCATCCATTTTCAATGCATTCTCCTATGTTTCTTATGTACTGGTGATGAAAATGAAATTATCTCATCGAAAGAAGCTAATTTTGAACATAGATTGATTATTGACAAACAAACTCAATTACAACCTTGTTTCCATCCATATTCATGCAATCCCTATATTTCTAATGTAACTGTTTTGAAAATGAACTTATCTAATGTAATTGTGTTGAAAATGAACTTATCTCATCGAAAGAAGCTAAGTTTGAACATATAATGATTGTTGACAACTCAACAATCATTATATTATTATTTCAATCAGGTGCAAGGTTGAGACTCATCTTCATGTAGGTTGGGCAATAAGTATCATCATAAGTTCAATTATGGTGCTGAGATTTGGCTCTGTATATGCAGAGCTCCAGATGACTTTAGCCCTGGTCTCCATCTCAACGCAACGAGGTGTCACTCCCAGTTTAGGGGGAAAAGGTGGCATATTTAATGAACCAGGTTATTATAATGAGCTGTCCTACCAGACCCAGCCCAAGATTGACAGTAGGTCCCAACCCAGAAGACAATGACGGCCGGTCTGCGCAGCCAACGCCTTTTTCCTGTTTCTCGCAGATTTAGCATTAGGGTCATGAGGTATGACAGCATAGCAATTGTCATTGCTGCCTCACAGATGATGGTAACAATCCTCAGCGGTACACAGAAGATCACTGCTGTATCCAAAATCATCCAAATTAGGACAATAAGCGCCTTGACAATGGTCTAATTTACTGGTATTGAATGTAATACGGCCCAGAAGGTAGGTAACAACCATTGGCAATGTCAAATCAGGGGTTTGAAACCACAGATTGAGAATAAGGAGCTTGGAACATCCTTGCATTAGGGCCAAGATCCTCAGCGGTTGGTTAGCTGACCTGGAGCAACATTAGACTAGCCAAATGCTCAAAATGGCTAAGACCTCTCCTGTACGCACTCTGAAAAGGGTTGTTGGCTCTGTTAGAGTGGTTTATTAGCCATGGTTCAGTTGACTTTAAGATCTTTAATTTTTTCTTCCTTTGTCTTTGTTTCCTTCTTTGATTCTAGAACTGCAATGGCCAGGTCTCTTAGGGCTCTGGTCTTTATACCCTTCTAGAGTCCTCACCCGTCTGGAGGAGGGTTTCCAGATCTTCTTCCTTTTTTGAAAGTTTCTGCCTTCTCCTTTGACCATCACGTAGCCATTTACTCCAACCATGATGAATCCAACAAACATCACTCGATAGGGCCAGAGTTGGGCAAACAAACTGCCTATCCGTCCCCCCTACTGTCTCTTCCACTGCTTCAGAGAGAATTCCGCCTACGGTATTTTCTACGGTTTTGTACCAAGCACACTTGTGCTTCTGTGTTCCGGTACTGCAATCCATTCCATGTTCCTCTGGTGAATGGCAGGTTTCATTGCTGTAGAGACGCTTAGGCCCCAACCATTGGTAACCTTCAATCTCCTGACCTTCACATAGAATTCCTCTGAAGGCATATGTCCTTAAGCTAACATCATAATAGGATTTGTAGGGAAAGATAGGGAACGATGTTTCCATTTACATTCTTTCTTCGTGACATTCCATGCCCCAAGATAGCTTTAGCACACCCTACTTCAGGTGGGAATGCTCTTCTTCAGACTTTCTTCACCTTCTTCCAAACTACATCATGTGAATAGGTTTCATATTCATCTTCGTAGTTTGAGTGGCAATGATCTTCCCAGCTGGGAACATCCTTACAGTGCTTTCGGGCCAGACTTATGCTAAGGTTAGCTCTGTCGCACTGCATGCTCTGGCCTGTACCATTCCGCTGGCCAGATGTCTTTGTCTCTTGAGTACACAGTAACTATGTATTGGTACTTCACCCAATAATTGGTGGTTTGCTCCAGGCATGGAGCCACCCATTGCTTAACTTCTTCTTCTTGCAGGCCCCACCAGGTTTATTCAGTATCTCTGATGTACTTTTCTTTCCAGGCCTGTAGAATTCCTTTGATTGAGCCATTTACTTCTAGGCCGCTGCAATCATACAGCCATACTCCCCAGGCTTTCTTCGCCACTTGCCTCAACAGACAACATGGAGACTTTCTGTTGCTCACAAACTCCGTGTTGTTCAAGCTCTGGAATATTTTGTCAACCACACATGTGTCAATCTTGTGGAAGTCTTCTTGTGGTACTGACATCAGGTCAGTAGGTTCTGGCAGCTTTTGGACGTACATATCGGACAGATATGGTCTTTTTAGGCCCTGGCCTGTTCTTGCATAACCAGGCGGGAAGGATCCCACAAAAGTGATTCAAAGGTGTGATCCATATCCAGGGATATGAATCATTGAACCAAGTCTCATGAATAGCATTGGGCTCAAGTCCATATGACTTCATTAAGTAAAACTTGTGCTTTTTGGCCTATGTCAAGACTAGATAATCTTGTGTCTTGCATTCTCGAGTCACATTCCAAAAGCATGGGGCTAGGTGAACTAGCTTTTGATGCACACATTCTCGAGCAAGCTCTCTGCTCTATGGTCATTACTTTTTGGATTGAAGTCTGGGTCCACCAGCTTCAGGGTGGAGTCAGGTGGTGGTGTACTGGCAGGAGCCACTGTTTCGGGTGTTGGAGTAGCTTGAGCTCGGCTGCTGGTTGAGTTGGGCGCTACCTTGATTGTCAGCAGAGGTTTTGATGTCTTTCTTGCGTTTTGCAGGCTCTCGGGCTCCTGAATCCTCACAGGTAAGTTTGTAATATCCCCAAAATTCCCATCTCGGGAACATGGCATGGCAAGAGTTGTTGCGTGCTGGTGCACTGTAGACTACCTCATCGTCCCAGTATCCCTGGTCTTTGAACCCTGGTGGTGGCTTACATGCCCCACGATGGGGGTCCCATCTCCGGATGCACCCAATTGCATTGTGCCTTTTTGCCTTTTCTCTTCAGCATAATTAACATCCTCACCACAATTCCTTCTTCTCCGTCGATGTGTAGATCTTCTATAGTCCAATGTCCTTTGGTGAGATTCTCTCTCCAGAGGTTCACCGTCCAAAGGTTTGGAAGAATGCATAGAACGCTACGTAGCGTTCAATGTATTCTTCCAATCCTTGATTCTGCACTTGTTTCCAGTGAGTTGTTGGGTTGCTGTCCCATGTAATAAATATATTCTTAGGATTAGGGTCCATGATTGTAATTCAGTTTGTTTGTCAACAATCATTAAATGTTCAAAATTAGCTTCTTTCGATGAGATACGTTCATTTTCTTAAACATTAAATAAGAAACATCGGGAATGGCATGAAAATGGATGAAAACGAGGTTGTATTTGAGTTTTTTTGTCATAAATCACCATGTACTCAATATTACCTTCTTTTGTGAGACAAGTTCATCTTCATTACATAAGAAACGCAGAAAATTGCATGAATGTGGATGAAAACAAGGTTGTAATTGAGTTTGTTTGTCAACAATCATTATATGTTCAAACGTAGCTTCTGTCTTTGAGATAAGTTCATTTTTAACACAATTACATAAGAAACATAGGGGATTGCATGAATATGGATGAAAACAAGGTTGTGTTTTGTCAACAATCACCATGTACTCTATATTAGCTTCTTTTGATGAGATACGTTCATTTTCATAAACATTAAATAAAAAACATAGGGATTGCATGACTATGGATGAAAACAAGATTGTAATTGAGTTTGTTTGTCAACAATCACCATGTACCCATTTTCATCACCATTACATTAGAAATGGTTGTAACTGAGTTTATTGATCAGGGATTGCAAAAAAATGGATGAATTCTAGGTAGCTTCTTTCGATGGGAGAAGTTCATTTTCAACACAGTTACATAAGGAACATAGA
>CM022478.1:30453474-30464252 GCA_011952105.1 Coreoperca whiteheadi
AGCCACGACATTGTTGCGAGTTGCTCGGGTCTTGGAGTGTATTTAAGCCGTTGGTTTTCACAGTTTATATGGAATAGCCCGCATCACACCGCTACTGAAAAAAGCCACTCTCAATCCGACACTATTAGAAAACTACAGACTGGCTTCTCTCCTTCCCTTCATTGCCTTAAGCTCTGGAGTGAGTTGTGTTCAACCAGCTCTCATCCTTTCTCACACAGAACAATCTCCTGGACCGCAACCAGCCTGATTTCAAGAGCGGCCATTCCACTGAGACCGCGCTGCTCTCAGTTGTCGAAGGCCTGAGACTGGCAAAGGTGATATCCAAGTCATCTGTACTTATCTTACTGGATCTCTCTGCGGCCTTTGACACAGTTAATCACCACATCCTCCTGACCTCTCTCAGGGCCATGGGTGTCTCTGGAATCAGGGTGCAATGGTTCAAATCGTACCTCTCGGGTAGGTCGTTCAGAGTATCCTGGAGAGACGAGGTCTCGGAGTCCCAACATCTCAGCACAGGGGTGCTGCAGGGCTAGGTGCTTGGACCGCTACTCTTCTCTATCTACAGGACACCCTTCGGCTCGGTCATTAGAAGCATCACTGCTATGCGGATGACACGCAGCTCCACTTGTCATTTCAACCTGACGATTCAACTGTCTCTGCTCACATCTCGGCATGCCTGAGTGACATCTCGCTTTGGACAAAGGACTGAACCTCGACAAAACGGAAATGCTTGTGATCCTGGCCAACCCAAAGATTCACCACAACCTCTCCATTCATCTAGGCTCATCAACCGTTACGCCATCCAGCACGGCCAGAAATCTGGGCGTGGTAATTGGTGATCAGCTAAACTTCAAAAGCCATGTCACCAGCACCACCCAGTCCTGTAGATTCATCCTCTACAACATCAGGAAAATCAGACCTTTCCTATTGGAGCAGTCTACACAAGTCCTATTCCAGACTATTGCAACGCGCTGCTGGCTGGACTCCCTGCTTGCACAACCAAACCTCTGCAGATGATCCAGAATGCGGCGGCAAGAGTGGTATTCAATGAACCAAAGAGAGCGCACGTAACTCCTCTCTTCATTAGGTTACACTGGCTCCCTGTTGTCGCCCGCAAATAGTTCAAAGCGATGCTCCTGGTCTACAAGACCACCACTGGTTCTGCACCATCATAGTTTTTGATGCACTTTTTGTTACCTTGTGTTAGAATTGGTTCCATTGTCTTCCTCATATGTAAGTCGCTTTGGATAATAGTGTCTACTAAATGTAAATGTAGTACATACTACTTGAAATCTGTGGGTATTGTTGTGAAGTGTTAGATAACATGTTCTTAGAATCAACTAACCATTGTTACCCAATTCTCATTAGCAATTTCCCATAAGTCAACAGGACAAGGTACGGATTCAGCTAAAGCTGCAGCCAAACATGATACATCAGGAGTTTTGCTGTTGCATTTCAATTTCAGCCAATTGTGCTATCATGGTATTGCACATTGTTCAGGTTTTCTGGTTACCGTTGTGTTATTACTGCTAAGTTGTACTACAGCATAACCAGCTTTTAATCCGTCACGGTCCCTATAGCAGGACCCATCTAGGAAAATTGTGATTTCAGCCACAGGGAGGAGAGTTGTACTCAAATCAGATCTTTATTTAACAAATGCTTGTACTTCTGTTTTGCAATTGTGAGGCTCTCCTTCATGAGGGAGAGGCATCAAATCGGTGGGGTTGTCATGGATGTTTTAATGGTTACATCTGGACATTGCAATAGTCAAGCTTGTCCAACAAATCTTTGATTTGTTAAAACAAATGTAACTCTCTCTACCAAGTTTACAAGTTTGTGATGCGTGTGAATGTGAATATCAAACTGTCAAATGAGTTGAGATCAAAATAATGATTTGACATCAAAATAATAAAGAGCATGGTCGTCTATGCACCGGTGTTGTCAGGGAACATGGAGTGGAAGCAGGACCCAAGCGACGGTCACTACTGGAGGAGGCAATCCAGTGAGCCTGGCCCTTCAGCCCTCTTTACGGGCAAGTAATGTTACCTCCGCTGGCCACAATCCAAGTAAATGTAAATGGACTGTACTTGTATAGCGCCTTTCTAGTCGTCCGACTACTCAAAGTGCTTTCACATTACATATCACATTTACCCATACACACACATTCATACACTGATGGCAGGAGCTAACTGCCCATCAGTACAAATTAAACTAATCATTCAGACACTGAAAGCACAGCTTCGGGAGCAATTTTGGGTCCAGTGTCTTCCTCAAGGATGCTTGGGGGAAGCCGGGATCGAACCGCCGACCTTCCGATTGGTAGACGACCCGCTCTACCACCAAGCCACAGCCGCCCCCAAGTACCATTAGTGATGAGAGTGTACCGAGATCCAGCTAAGGAAGGGTGCACCTTGGGTGTAGAAAAACTGCTGGATGACATGAGGAACATGGCACAGGACCAAGGATGGGAAGGGCCATGGGAACACGTCACCTGAGACAACCTGATCGATAAAATTGTTATGGATCCAGAGATCACACTGGAAGATCTACCTGAAGTCCCTAGCCTCATTTACCAAGATGGGGTTAGAAGCACACATCTGTATTATTGTGTCTTGATGTGTGGGGCAATTCTGGAGCAAAAGCCAAATCAAACAGTGGCAAATATGTAATCACACCAGAAGGATGGCAATGTACTGTGATTATGCAGGTACATTGGCCAATAGAGCAGTCATGCCCACAAGACCAGATCAGACAGTAAGGTAAGTCTTACCACTAAACCGCCTGGCACAGAAAAGCCAGGAACTGCCAATCAAGAAGAAAACTTGAGCCAAAGCATTAAAGCCAATGGGAAATGCAAACAATGTCAAAATTACAAAAGAAAAATGGAAGTGAGAATTGCCCCCTGCACTTTTTTTTTTTTTTTTAATGGCTGTAATTATCCAGCTAAAGATGGAAAACCACACCACTAACACTAACCGCCACCGTACACCCCTGATTAAATCTATTTAAAAAGAAGAAATACCAAAGAAATCCAGAATCTGGTCCTACTCACGTGAGGAAGGATGGACCTGCTGCTACATCAAGATGAGCCTTAGACTTAAACACAATAAACATTGTTGAACAGCAGCAATTACAGGAACAACAGAAGAAGAAAATACGGTTTTGCCTTTGCTTAATGAGTAAAATAGTGGCAGTTTGGGTGGGACTCGCAATAGTCCTGACTATACTGTACCAATATGGAGTAGAGCCATGGACTCTAACCCATGTAGGGGTCTATCATTGGAACACCAAGACCTTCCAGCAGGCCTGCTAGATGATCAAGCCAAGAAATCTATTTGTTGCATGGGAGACCAACCAAAATCAATCAAACCTGAGGACTCACTGGAAACAAGTGCAGAATCGGGGTTTGGGAGCATGGATAACAGCATTGAAATCTATGAAGAATCTTCCGAAAGAGAATATCACCAAAAGAAGATGGAATATAGAAGATCTACAAGTCGCTGGAGAAGAAGGAATGGTGGTGAGGAAGTTAATTATGTTGCAGAGAAAAAGCAAAAAGGCACAATGCAACTGGGTGCATCCGGAGTTGGAAACCCCAGCATGTCACTGCTCACTGAATTCTAAGCCCACTACCACGGTTGAAAGGCCAGGGATATTGCACCAACATTCAGCAACTCTTGCCATGCCATGTTCCCTAAATGGGGGTTTGGGTGTGTGGGACTTACCCTGAGAAGAGCAGAGGACGACGGCGAGCAGCGCCACAGTCAGCGCGACGAGGGACATGTTGCCTGCTGGTAAGGTTGGTTGGGTGTGTGGGACCCCACAGGTACAACCTTACCTGTGAGGGTTCAGGTTTCCAAGGGCCTACGAGACGCAAGTAAAGGACGTCCAGACCTTGGATAAAAACCACGGTAGCACCTAATTCAAACAGCGACCCGACACAGTGCCTCCTTCCAGTACACCACCACCAGAGACCCTGAAGCTGGTGGACCCGAACTTCAGTCCAAGGAGTGACTACCCTAGTAAAAAGAGTAGAGCGCTTGCTTGAGAATGATTTTGGAATGTGAATCGAGGATGGAAGACCCAGAATTATCTGGTCATTACCCAGACCAAGTAGCACAAGTTCTAAGCCATGAAGTGGGTACATGGACTTGGGGGCCCAATGTTTTTCATGAGAATTGGCTCAGTGACTCCTTACCCTGGATATGGATCACACCTCTGAATAGTTTTGTGGGATCCTTGCCTCCTGGCTATGCAAGAACAGGCTAGGGCTTTAAGGGACCATATCTTTCCTATATGTACATCCAAAAGCTGCCAAAACCTACTGACTTGATGTTAGTAATACAGGACGACTTCCACAAAATTGACACGTGTGGTTGACAAGATATTCCAGAGCTTGAACAACACAGAGTTTGTGGGCAGCGGTGTATAACCATCTGGTTGGATGGGGAGCGTCGGTGCATAACTATTTTTAGATCTCTCCAGAGATGTTCAAGTCTGGGCTCTGGCACTTCAGTTTCAGAGACTGTTAGGCCTCATGGTGCAGCATCCACCGTGATTCCGCTTGGATTGCTGCACATGAGGCAACTGCAGTGGTGGCTCAGGGATTTTCCCCGAGGGGCAATCCTTTTCGCCTGATCAAGATTACATGCAGGTGCATGCGTGCCTTAGTCAGGTGGCGACAACAGGTGTTCCTGACCCAGGGCCCGGTGCTGGGAATGGTGTATCACCATCGCACACTTTCGACAGACACCTCCAGCACCGGATGGGGCGCGGTTTTTGGAAGGCCGCACAGCCCGAGGTCTGTGGTTGACCCCGCATCTATGGCACATAAATTGCTTGGAGATGCGAGTGGTCTTGTTGGCCTTACGGCACTTTCTTCCAGACCTCAGGGACCACCACGTGCTTGTCCGCTTCAACATTTATTTAGGTGGTCTCCTAAATAAATCGACAAGGCGGTCCAACATTTATTTAGGTGGTCTCCTAAATAAATCAACAAGGCGGTCTGAGGTCGCGCCCTCTGTGCAGACTGGCGCGCCAGATCCTTTTTGTGGTCCCAGGGGAAGTTGCTCTCTCTCAGAGCACTTTTCATACCTGGGTACCTTAATGTGGGAGCAGACATCCTGTCGAGGCAGGGGCCGGCAGGATGTCTGCATCTCTCCTCTATACATGTATAGAGGAGATCGGCAGAGCACAAGTGGACCTGTTCGCGTCCTCAGACAACGCTCACTGCCCCCTCTGGTTCTCCCTTGTGTATCCAGCGCCCCTGGGGCTGGATGCCATGGCACAGCTGTGGCCGAGGCTACGGCTGTACGCCTCGGCCTGGTAGCCCACCTGGACGGCCCCACCCGTGGGAGATTCCCGTCAGGAGGGACCTGCTGTCGCAGGGCCAAGGCGAAATATTCCATCCCCAGCCGGGGAAATTAAAGCTGTGGGTCTGGCCCCTGAGGGGGACCACCTCTGAGCTGCCAGTCTCTCTACCGAGGTAGTTGAGACCATCATACACTCTAGAGCCCCCGCCACGAGGAAACTGCATGCGGACAAGTGAAAATGTTTCACTACATGGTGCCTGGAGCGCCATCTTGACCCAGTTCACTGCCCGATGGCTTCAGTGCTGGAGTTCCTCCATACCCGGTTTTCGGCTGGACTCTCCCCTGCTACACTTAAGGTGTATGTGGCTGCATTCGCAGCATTCCACAGTTTAGTGGATGGCTGCTTGCTTGGGAAGCACCGCTTTGTTACCAGTTTCCTTTGTGGAACCTTGAGGATGAGGCCTCCGGTTCGAGTCAGAGTCCCTCTTTGGGATCTGACAGTGGCGCTGGATGGATTGACCCCAGCACTGGACGATGCATCAGACAGGTGTCTGGCCTTAAAGATGGCATTTCTGCTGGCCATGACTTCTCTCAAGAGTGGGAGATCTGCAGTCCCTGTCGGTGGCTCCTGCTAACCTGGTGATCGTTCCAGGCGCAGTTAGAGCCATCCTGCATCCCAGGCCGGGTTATGTATCTAAAGTACCCACTGAGGTGGCCCGGCCAGTAGTCCTGCAGGCGTTCCATTCTCCTTCAGTATCGGCGGAACAGGAAGGTAGCCTGCAACTCCTTTGTCCAGTCAGAGCCCTGGAGTTTGTCCGGAGGACATACCAGTGGCGCAATTCGGACCAATTGCTGGTATGCTTTGGGCCCCCTCGTAAGGGCTGCCCGGCTACCAAACACACTATTAGCAGGTGGATAGTTGAGGCTATCGTTTCGGCATACGAGGTGCGCAGTTTGCCTTCACCTCTGTCTGAAGAGCTCACTCCACACGGAGTATGGTGTCGTCCAGAGCTTGGTGGTCGGAAACCCCCCCTCTCTGATATATGCGATGCTCCGGGATGGTCCTCACCTCACACCTTTTGTGAGATTTTACAACCTAGACCGCTTAAATAATCCGGGATCTGTGGCTCTCTTGTCTTGAAGCGTGCCCTGCTGGCTTCACACTCTGACAGGCATCCCTTCAGCATGGCGGAGTTAATATTGCGTTCCCCATAGCGTCAGCTGACGCAGCGTTGAAGTTCCCTTGAAAGGAAACATACCAGGTTACTTATGTAACCATGGTTACTAGGGAACGAGATGCTGCGTCTCGCTGCCATACTTCCGGCATGCCTGTGAGTGGCTTGCTTCAGTCGATCAGAAGGCTGATGACAACAGTGAAGCCGGCTCCCCTTATACTTCCGGTTCCGCCGGCGTAACGTCACGTGTTGACGTTAAACCCAATCAAGATTGGTCTAAGTTGATACAGAGATTCAGAGGCAGTCACGCTGAAGGCGTTCCCTATAGCGTCAGCTGACGCAGCGTCTCGTTCCCTATTAGGGAACCATTGTTACATACGTAACCTGGTACGTTTTGGCACATGTATAGAACACTGCACAACGCCACAAGCCTAAGTTACAAGTTTTCATCAATATCCATTAGGGGTGAAACGGATTGCTATTGGTCCATGATCCATACGGATCCCCACCCACGGTTCAGCACGCACGTGACCCGATTAATTACGCTCTTTTTTTTTTTTAACTAGCGGATTAATCTAAATTGTTTAGCGATGGCAGAGTGAAAGAGTTTTTCTGATGATATTTCTTTTTAAGTAATAGCGTTATTTTAAACTGGATGCTGACTTTTAGTGAAACTACACACAACAGTCGTGTTCACGTTAACAGGGCGTGTTAATAAGTCAACGATGGCCAGTGGCGGTGCAGAAGAGCTTGAAAAGCCTCTCGCATCATTTAAATCGCACGTATGGGAGCATTTCGGCTTCCCTGTAAAATATAATGATGACTGAAGAAGGGCGGGGGACAAAACTGTAACGTTATGTAGACACAAAAAGTTCCTGGCTGTAAGTTTTCATGTAATAAATGATCCGATCCGTGACTCGTGATCCGTAATGTGATCCGAACCGTGAGTTTTGTGATCCGTTACACCACTAACAGACATTTTGTTTATTTCCGAACTACAACGCTCGCTCGACAACACGTGATTAAAAGGTGTTTTGTCATTGGCTATGGGTAAAGCCTTGAACTTTGTGAGAGCTGTCGTTTCAAAATAAAGGCCACATTTGTTTTTTGTTTTTTTTAAATCGAAGTCATTTAAAATTAAAATCGTGAACAGGGTGAATTGAGATCGCGATTTTATAACGATTTATCGTGCAGGCCTAGTTCAAAGAGGAATCTTCGCCCTAGTCTGAGGTCCAGAGCACTCTGGAGCAGGTCTCTGTTCATTGCTGCATTCATCTTTCCCTCGATCCTGACTAGTCTCCCACTTCCTATCGCTGAAAAACATCCCCACAGCATGATGCTGCCACAACCATGTTTCATTGTAGGGATGTTATTGGCCAGGTGATGATTGGTGCCTGGTTTACTCCTGACATGACACTTGCCATTCAGGCCAAAGAGTTCAATATTTGTTTCATCAGACCAGAGAATTTTGTTTCTCATGGTCTGAGAGTCCTTCAGGTGCCTTTTGGCAAACTTCAGGCAGGCGGTCATGTGCCTTTTACTAAGGCGATGCTTCCGTCTGCCCACTCTACCATACAGGCCTGATTGGTGGACTGCTCCAGGGATGGTTGTTCTTCTGGAAGGTACTCCTCTTTCCACAGAGAAACGCTGGAGCTATGTCAGAGTGACCATCAGGTTTTTAGTCGCCTCTCTAAGGCCCTTCTCCCCCGATCGCTCAGTTTGGCAATTTATTGCAATAAGCTTTTTCAAGGGCAGTAATAAACAACTAAATTCACATTTCAATATTCAATTAAATCATTTGAAAAAATCATAACGTTGATCATGAAATTAATAAACAGCTGAGTCCCAATTCAATATTTATCTGGTTCTGGATAAAGGAGAGAGCAGAGTCTCTGGCCAGAGCAACCCCACTCTTCCTGTAGAATCTTCAGAGGATCGGTATTCTCTGAAGAAAAGCTCACGACTTTTTCAGAAGTCCCCAAAATGATCATAGTCTAAAGTCCAAAATCAGTGTGAGCATAGGAACTTAAGTCCATAATTTGTGATTCTGTCACTGGGGTAATGGATCCTTTTGTGCTCAATCCCTCTGACATTGACAAAGTCCTCGAATTCCTTCTTTTGATATGTTCCGATGAAAAGGCACACGGAAATAACTACGAACTTCTCTCTGTCACTGTGTTTTAGATCACTATCTTTATGACACACACTAAAAACTCTCGTTCACCTCTCACCCGTGTTACACACAACAGATATTTATCCGGAATACACAAACTGTCAAACACTGCTTCAACCTTGAGTATTCTGCCATTTTGATATTACATCCTTCCTGCAGAGGGACTCACTTGCAGCTGTTGACACACACTGCTTCAGCTGTCACCTTACTTGGCAATATTGGGAAACTATAAAACTACCTGACGTTCATCCCTGACCCACTTCTTCTCACTCGGCTGTCAGTGCTTCAATCTTTAAACATTAAATAATCTCAGTTCTGGTGAATACATTCATTTTGTTATCAAAACGTTCTTACTAACATTTCTTTATGAATAATGTTGGTTATATTTACTTTTGGTAATAATGCAGACTACAATTTTAACATAAAAATTGTTAAAATTGTGTTATACAATTCACATCAGGATTTTGGATGGAATTTACTCTTGATTACTCAAAGTTTAAGCAAAACAGGGGCACAATGATCTCAACACATTTGATTGACTGTTGGAACTCAGCGGATGAGTTCATTCATGTGGGTAATTTTAACTGAAATTTGTTAAAAAGAAAAAATTCATTCCCTTTTCTCCCACAATCCCTGAGACTGTGAACACATCGTTGACTTCCGCTGGACGTGTCATCCCGGAAGTCACCAAGTCAATATAGCAGGGTGACTACCCCTACCCCCTCTGTTCCCTCCCCGCTCGCCCTCAGGGGGGGAGACAGCTTTCACTCTTCGTGCTCTTCCAGGGTGGAGCCATCTCTCTCGCTGTTTAGTAACTTTGCATATATGTGACCTTACTGATGTGATTTCATTAAGAGTTATTGTTGTGATTCTTTTCGATCGGTTCGTTAATCTGGTAGCCATTGCTAAATTGATGTTAGTTATTGATGCTACACAGAGGGTCTTTGCATGCTAACTAACTAACTAACTAACTTCTTTGCATGCTAACTAACTAACTAACTTACTCCTTTTCCACTATTATCTTACAGATCACACAAACCCATGCTTGTGCTAATATAACTTATATACTGGCTTACTGCCATGTAGCTGGAGCCATGCAGCTATTGCAACTGAAGCTAAACTCCTATCTTTTTATGGCCCCTGCCATCTTGATTTAGCATTCTTTGTTTGATCCACGTTTCATCCAAGCAGTCACGCACACACACTGGTTTGCGGCACTGTCTTCACAGGGACCATAATGCATTTCCTAACCCCCTACCCTAAACCTAACCATCACAACTAAATGCCTAACCCTAACCTTTACCCCAACCCTAACCCTAATTCTAACATTTACCCTAAAACCAAGTCTTAACCCTCAAAAAGCCCTTTAAACTTGTGGGGTCCAGCATTTTGGCCCCACAAAGGAGGTCGGGCCCCACAAGTATAGTGGACTCCTGGTTTTTGGGCCCCACGAATGTAGTAAAACAAAAGCACTCACACACATCCACATACATCTGTAGTTTAGTGTATTTAGTCTTCATAGTGTGTTTTTGCTCTGTTTAAACTTTGTAAAAAATGATTGTTTAATTATGCTGTCTCCTTAATTCTCACAAGAGTGAATAATTTGCCAACCTCCAAGTCCTTCACCCACTAGCTATTAATGGTGATCTTGGGTTATAGTTATTGATATTAATTATTATTCAGTGTTCCAAATTGAAAGTTCTATGTATTTTATGAGACTGAATCAATTAATTGGCTGTCATTTTCCTTTTATAAGCCCCGAGGTCTTTAATAATTTAAGAGAGAAAAATACCATCTTGACTATTCATGATTTAAGATAGCTAATGTTAATTCATTCATCCATAGAAAACATATTGTGGTCTGCTTAGCATATGGCACCATCTAATGAAATGTTTAACACTAAAGGGGTCTATATGAAGGACTATGACTAACATTCGCCTAACCACAGCAAAAATAAATTTAGCTAAAACTTACTGTTTCCTCAGTTGAGTTTTTTTTATGCCAAAATATCCGTTTGTATTGAGAGACACAGTATGATATAACGTACCAGGTTACGTAGGTAACCATGGTTCCCTGATAGGGAGCGAGACGCTGCGTCAGCTGACGCTATGGGGAACG
>CM022478.1:30475067-30492130 GCA_011952105.1 Coreoperca whiteheadi
TGAGCGTGCTCTTGCTCGTGTTGAGCCTCAACCCCAAGCACCTCAAGTGCGCAAGTAAAACATCTCGATGCTGTACTGCGAGGAGACGAGACTGGGATAAAATCAACCAGTCATCCAAATAATTGAGGATGCAGATCCCCTGGAGTCTGAGAGGAGCCAGGGCGGAATCCATGCATTTCGTGAAGGTGCGGGGGGAGAGTGCTAGGCCGAAGGGAAGCACCCGATATTTGTAAGCTTTGCCCCCGAAAGCGAACTGCAGGAACTTCCGGTGTCCCGGAATGACAGAGACATGGAAGTAAGCGTTCTTTAGATTAATCGTGACAAACCAGTCCTCGGACTGAATTTGATTCACAATCATAGGGATCGTCAACATCCGGAACCGAAACCTCCTCAGAGGCCGGTTCAGGTGACGAAGATCTAAAATGGGGCGCAGACCAACGTCTCTCTTCGGAACTATAAAGTACCGGCTGTAGAACCCGGCATACATCTCGCTGTCGGGGATCTGTTCTATGGCCCTTTTGTACAGGAGGGAATGAATTTCTTGCTCCATCACTTGTACTTGGTCGACCCTTGTTTCCAGGATTCCTCGGAGCAGGCGGGAGCGAGCCCCTTGACCGCTGGGGAGGGGCACGCTGAGCCATGCTCGCTTTCTGGGCCAGCATGTACGAGCTGCGAGACGTCGAAGGCTGAGGTGGACCACCCTCAGCTCCGGCCCGAGACCTCTTTCGACGAGGGATAAACCGCTGGAAGGCCGCAGCCTGTTGGCGCTCTTCCCTGAAGCGCTCGACAACTGAGCCGACCGCCTCCCCGAAGAGACCACCGGGCGAAAGCGGGGCATCCAAAAGGAAGGTCTTGTCCCTCTCCTTAATACCCGACAGAGTCAGCCACAAGTGGCGCTCCGTCGCCACCAGCAGGGCCATAGCCGTATCCGTATCGAGCCTGAGCGACAAATCCGTCGCACGGCGAAGCTCCTTCACATCCTCGGATGCGAGGGGCCCCCCGTAGTCGAGGTCGTCCAGCAGATCGGCCTGGTATGCCTGCAAGACTGCCATGGTGTTCAGGCATGCACCGGCCTGACCCGCCGCCATGTAAGCCTTGCCGACTAAAGCAGAGGTAGTATGGCAGGGCTTAGTAGGCAACGTCGGGGTTTTCAGGGAGGACGCGGCCTCCGGCGATAAATACGGCGCCAGCGTCCCCTCAATACCTGGCATGCCGCCGTAGCCGTTCTCTTTACGCCCGCTGATTGAAGCATACTGGCGACCAGTCGGGCTAGAAAGCCGTGTAGAATACGGCCGGGACCAGGACTTCGACACCTCAGTGTGGAGGTCCGGAAAGAACGGTAAATCCCGACGCGGGCGAGGAGGTGGGGCTACAAGGAAACGCTAGTCGAGCTTACTCCGGCAACGAGCGTCCTGCTCTTCCGCTGGCCAAGCTAAATTGAGCCTAGCCACCGCACGGGAAACCACCTCCAGCAGCTCGTCATACTGTGGAGACTGGGCTGACGAGCCACTCATGTCACCGCCTTCCGCTCCGAGCACATCCAGTTCCTCGGAACCGGAGTCTCGGTGAGCGGGCTCCCGCCCCGGGACTGAAGAAGCCGCAGACTCGGTGCGGGCTTCTGGATCCTAAAAGCGGGAGAAAGAACCCAAACGGGAGAAGATGAACGGAAAGAAAGAGCCGAAGCTGCCAAGGTCCATCTGCGATCCCCAGGAGTGTAGTCGCCGGAATGCCTCAGCAACCACCGGTCCCTTACCGCGTGGGGAGCAGAGCTGGCCGCCTTCCTCAAAAAGCGCCAGCCGAGAGCGGAGCTTCCTAACCGGGAAACGCTCACAATGCACACAGCCAGCCCCCTTCTCATCTCTGAAGAGAAGAATAGCAGGAACACACAAGGTGCAGAAACTGAAACCAGAGCTGATGCAATTTAAATGACTGTTTGTTTGAGTTGTAGCAGGCGGGCAAACACAAACTCCAAATGGCAGGGAAACAGAACCAAACCAGCAACGAGGTAATAAGTCCAAAACAAGAAACACTAGGAACACTGGAAACAAGGACTGGTGCGCAAGGCACAGAAACCAAGACAAATTAACCCAGAACAAAGGAATCACAGACACATGAGGGCACTAGACACAGGTGAAACCAGACAACCACAGGAGAAAACAATCAAAGCAATCAGACAGGACGCAAAACCACATAAGACACAAGAAGTAGAACATTTACCAAACTAAAACAGGAAATAACACAAACCAAAAACCATGACCTTAAATGTGACAAAAATGCTGCTTCTCATAATACAACCATTTTAAAAGCCTGCTGATCCTCTGCTGCTATCTGTGTTTCTGTAGCATTTCAGTAAATGTACATGTTTCATTAGGGTGTTCAGCACAACACTGATATATGCATGCAGGGGCGGCTGTGGCTTGGTGGCAGAGCACCCGATCCGTCTACCAATCGGAAGGTCGGCAGTTCGATCCCGGCTTCCCCCAACCATGTGTTGACGCATCCTTGAGCAACTGAACCCCAAATTGCTCCCGAAGCTGTGCCTTTGAGTGAATGATTAGTTTAATTTGTACTGATGGGCAGGAGATAATCCTGCCATCAGTGTATGAATGTGTGTGTCTGGGTAAATGTGATATGTAGTGTGAAAGCGCTTTGAGTAGTCGGATGACTAGAAACACGCTATACAAGTACAGTCCATTTACATGTTATCTTTACCATGTTCAGCAAATAGGGGTCCATTAATTCAGACAGCAGAATTCCTTCTCAGAAGACATATGACATAAAAAAAAGACATACAAAATATGAACAGATAAAATTGCTTGCTTTTTCTTCATTCACAATATGTTCACGTTTTTCTTTTTCCATCAATTATGAAGTAGTCGTGTTAGAAAATGGTAGTTGATAGTTTAATAGAAGGAGACTATTGTCCCATTCTCATTCCTTTCTACAACTATGGAGTTTCACACAAGTGGTGAAAGGTAGGAGGAAGTCTAACAAGTCTCTGTACTTGTCTTGTTAGAGCTTAGTGCTACATTTGACACATCCTATTTCTGGAGACTGGAGAACATTTAATTGGCAATTGAGGAACTGCATTAAACTGGTTAAAATCCTATCTATCAGATCAATCTCAGTATGAACATGTTTACATGCACGCCAAAGTTAGCCATGGAGTTTGGCAAGGTTCTGTGCTTATACAAATTCTATTCACCTTATCGGGATGAATTCACCTTATTCCTTTAGGCAAAATGATTAGGAAACACTCCATAAACTTTCATTGATACCCAATTTATATCAATCAATCAAGCCAGATGACAATCAGTCATCTAAATATATCAGTTACCTAAACTTCAAGCATGCCTTAAGGACATAAAAACCTGGATGACCTGCAGTTTTCTGATGTTAATATCAAACATATAAGTTTTGGTACTTGGCCACTTAGTTACTCTAGATGGCATTACCCTGGCACTAAGGAACCTATCTTTTATAAGGATTTATCCTTTAATTCTCACATGACACAATGCAAGGACTGCCTTTTTTCAACTACTTAACATTGCAAAAATCAGGCACATCCTGTCTCAAAATGATGCACAAAAACTAGTCCATGCATTTGTTACTTCTAGACTATCCAGTCCAGTTGCTATTCCTTATTAAAAGTCCCTTAAGGCTCTTCTGTTGATCCAGAATGCTTTGGCAAGAACTAAGAAAAGAGATCTCCAATATTAGATTCTCTGCACCAGCTCCCTGTAAAATCCAGAATAGAATTTAAAATCCTCCTCCTCACCTACAAAGCTCTTAATGATCAGGCACCATCATATCCTAAAGAGCTCATAGTACCTTATTACCCCACTTGAACACTGCACTCTCAGAATGCAGGGTTACTGGTGGTTCCTAGAGTCTCAAAAGGTAGAATGGTAGCCAGATCCTTCAGCTCCCCTCCTGTGGAATCAGATCCCAGTTTGGGTTCGGGGGGCAGACACCATCACCACATTTAAGAGTATGCTTAAGACTTTCCTCTTTGATAAACCTATAGTTAGGGCTGTAGGTGAATCCTGAACGATGGTTCAGGATTCACCTACAGAATACTGGGAGACTTCTCACAATGCACCTCTCTCCTCCTCTCCCTCTCCATCCCATTAATGCATGTCACTAACTCGATATCTCCTCTCCCCCATAGTGTTGTGCTTTCTCGTCTGTCTTATTCTCACTTTCAGCAGGTATTTCTGCCTCCAGAGATGCAGAGTCTGGAACTATGATTGTGGGCTGGAACAATGGTGCTGTCTCTATGGTGGAGGGGAAGGTGGTGTGGCTCGGATCCTACTTAGTGGGCATCACCTGGAGCTGCTCAGTAATACTGCCCCGTATTTAATTCAATAAAGTTTTATTTATATAGCCCAATATCACAAATCACATTTGCTTCAAAGGGCTTTACAATCTGTACAACATACGACACCCTCTGTCCTTAGACCCTCGACTCGAACAAGGAAAAACTACACAAAAAACCCTTTTAACAGGGAAAAAAAAATAATAGAAACCTCAGGAAGAGCAACAGAGGAGGGATCCCTCTCCCAGGATGGACAGACATGCAATAGATGTTGTAAGTACAGAATAGATTCATAGCAGAAAATAATAGCACAAACAATTATGATGACAATGGCAAAATTGTAGTGTATATATAATTATGATGAAAAGTGAGGGATGTAAAACATAATGGAAGTTGTCCAGACGGACAACTGAGCAACTCCAGGTGGAGGCCAACGAGCAGGACCAGAGCCATTCGTCCCCTGCACCATAGACACAGCAGCACTGCCCCAGCAGGTTGCCATAGTCACAGGTCCAGATACATCTCTGGACGCTGAAATACCTGCTGAAAGTGACAGAAAGAAGAGAGGGACAAGAAAGCACAAAACTACGGGAAGTCAAGTTAGTAACATGCATTTATGGGATGAGAATGCATACGGATGGAGAGGGAGAGGAGGAGAGAGGTGCATCATGTGAAGTCCCCTGGCAGTCTAGGCCGATAGCAGCATAACTGGCTGTCAGGACTCACCTGAGCCAGCCCTAACTATAACCTTTATCAAAGAGGAAAGTCTTTAGCCTACTCTTAAATGTGGTGTCTGCCTCCCGAACCCGAGCTGGGATCTGATTCCACAGGAGAGGAGCTCGATAGCTAAAGGCTCTGGTTCCCATTCTACTTTTGGAGACTCTAGGAACTTTTTCCTCATAATATGGAATTGCAGTAATCCAGCCTTGAAGTAACAAATGCATGGATTAATTTTTCTGCATCATTTTGACGCAGGAAGTGCCTGATTGTTGTATTTTCTGTTATTTTACAAGTGTTAAACATTTATTACCAACCACATACAAATAAATAACTTAGAACAGGTCTAAAGAACCTGTAAGAATAAAAAACTGCAAAGATTTACATGTGTTTTGGCTGATATGTGATCACAATACTCTAGGAACAATATTTAAGGCAACACTATTAGAGTATTAGTGGTAACATTATGATCTGGAGCTGGATATTAACATTTCCATATAAGTGAGCACACTCTACTTCAAAATTAATACTAAGGGAGTTCAACATGTGCTAATACATCTGGAGATGGTCTGTTTGATGGCAATAAACTAGGCACATCAATTTGCAGGAAATTAGTGATTCAAGGTTGAAATTCATCCTACAAGGCGGGGATTTAACAAACATAAAAAAACACGCAAAACCAGCTGAACGAATTACCTTGTTAATAGACCCTTATCAGAGAGGACATGCCATAGCAGCATAAGCACAGGTAATAACTTTAATTGTGGCTGCATTCCAGTTAGGTGTTTTGTTTCCCGGGTCCTGGTATTGTGCATGCTGGCTCACGGGCATGGCTTCCTCTACATGCTCACCTTTCAACTTGTCACCCCTCAGCTGTGACCCCTTGTCACAGCTTGCATGGCATGTGTACAAGTTGTAAACAGTGATCCAAAGAGTAATTTAAAAAACACATTGATTTATTTGACTAGTTTTTGGAGGTAGGGGGTCAAATTATGCATTGAGTCACAATTTCTGAAAGTAACAACTATAACTTGTGTTGCATAGATACATCTTTGCTGCTATCCTGTGCTAATTATCTCACAAGATCTACCTTGCAATCCCCAGGTTGGGACCCACTGGTTTACTGGAATATCCAAATGGAATGGAGCCATTGTTTTTGTTATTCATTACACACCTTTGTCCTTTCTTGCTAGCAGTGTGACCTACTCACAGAAGAAATATATGTAAGAAAATATTCTGATCATGATGGATAGGGCATGCAAAGACTGTTAACATTAAGTACACTATTGGTGGATGTCGTGGATCCAGCAGCCGAGGAGAATGAGCTGAACAATAAGGGAGCGCTGAAGGTGCTCTGCTGAGGGTGGGATGCTGTATGAAGGAGAGACAAAGCATAGGCGTTACTCATTGTGAATACCTGCTTACAACCACATTATAGTGTGTTATTACATGTTAAAATGTTGCTTGTTTTCAGAATCAGAATCTTTTTCAATCAATTTATTGCCATGTATTAATTTGTCTTGGCATTTTGGTGCATAAAGAGAAGAGAGAAAAAAGCAAGTACGGCAAAGTTTAGAAACATAAAAAGAACATTTACAATAAAGAAAATATGTTAAATGTATCTGTTTTTTTAATGAAAGAGCACAGTTTGTGCAGGAATGTGCAAAGCACAGTATGAAGTATAAAGAATATGTGCAATGTGTAATGATCCAAATGTAATTGTTAATGTAATGTAACACTGAGTCAGATGTGGAGACTTTACGTTAATGTAACGTGTATTTACAGTCGTGTAGTGTTACAGATAACATTTACGTAGGGAGGGAGAGGAAGGAGAGTGGGACCCTCGGAGCCCACATTCATCCGCCGATGTTGAAGTCTCTAAAATTCATCCATGTTGGAGTGTGAATGTCGCTCCATGAGGAGAACTAAGAGGGAACTTGTGTGATTATGTACAAGCCAACAGTGGACCACTGTCTTTCCATACAATACAGGTGTGGACCACTGTCTTTCCATACAATACAGGTGTGGACCTTTTTCTGTAATGCATTCCTAAAAATATAGATTGAGGACACATTTTAATGGTTCAGTCCAAAAAAATTCCCTTGAACAATTTCCACACATGACTCAATGACCTGCTTAATTTTACAAAGTAAATGTCTGATAATACATTTTTAGAGATTAATCAAAAATGAAAAGAAAGGATCTTGCTGCTGACCATTTTATTCCTAATTGTATCATGGTTGTTTTTTTCTTTGTTTTTTAAAGTACGTATTACTTCTGGGTAGCCCTTCATATTAATATTGTAATATAAGTTTGAAAATGGCTATGCCATCCACTAAAGCTGAACTTTAATATTTTGTTAAAATATTAAAATAATAAATCATGTTTGAAGAATCATTATTTAATAATTTAGTTGAGATTATTCATAAATATTATTAATTTAGCTAATTTCTTCTTTTCATACATGTTGGGGCTAACGGCCATACCATTCGGACAGCGCAGGATCTCATCAGATCTTGGCCCCAGGTAGGGCCTGGTTAGTACTTGGATGGTACACCGCCTGGGATTACCAGGTGCTATAAGCTTTGCCAGCCACTGTCCAGGGTATACCCCGCCCAAAGTCACTGGGATAGGCTCCAGTCACCCTAACGGGAACAAGCGGTAGAAAATGACTGACTGACTGACTGTTGGCGCGTGACTGCAGAGGGAACTTGTTATTTGTATTTATTTATATGGAACCCCGTCATTCCATACCATACAACTGTGGACATTTTTCTGTAATGCGAATCAGCAGATAAATGCATTTCTATAAATATAGATTGAGGACACAATTACTTAGAAAAATTGATTGAAATTCCTGTGTTTGTGAAAATTCAGCACGGAGTGTTTTGCAACTGAACAAGGGTCTGAACAAATCTGAAGGTATAGTAAAAGTTTAATGTTAGTGATTAAAAATTAAAATTAATTATATTACTACTGACCATTTTATTTCTAACTTTAGACTGTTTTTTTTTCTTTTTACTTTCTTTCTTTTTTAGTTTTGAAAATACTTCATCATTCTGTCTATAGCTTGAAACTAATTAGGAAATACACTAAAGCTTAGCCTTTATGTTTTATTATAATGGCTACTGAGGGAAGAAACCAGTCTCATTAATAGCCCCTCTACAGTTTAATTGTAGAGGGGCCTGGGGCTCAAATCAATTGATTGGCTTTTGTTTCTCTTCTTTAAGAAGAATGGTTCCACACACTTTTGTCTAAAATATCATTGCATGCTGGACCATTAAGATTTTCCCTTCACTTAAACTAAGGGACCTCACCAAATGAGAAAAAGCAGACCAAGACCAAAAGGACACTTGTGGACAGTGACTTTTGGCCATAAAGTGTATAAAATACACATTAAGTATGTCAGTAAGCTTGATTCCTTTTCAGTGTACAGCAGCAAATATTTCCTTATTGAGATGTCAGTTAACCACTGAACGTCAAACAAAGACACTTCACACAGCCCGTCACATTTTCCAAGTTTAATAGTTAGAGAATGAAAAAAACACCGAAATGTTTTTATCGTCACATACAGACCATTATTTGGCACAAAATCCTCCACAGTCCACTCCAATAAGAGAAGTCACAGAGGCACTTTTATAATGAGCAGGCCAACTGTGAGCCAGTGAGCCAGTGAAGACACTGAGGGGGAGCCTGGAGATCATAAACACCCACACAGACCAGATATTTCAGCAACTATCTCAGCCTCACAACAACCTTAACTATAGCTAGTAAAAGCAACTAAAACCAGAAGTGTACGGGAGTACGGGAGTGTCTCAGGTGCAGGGGCTCAGTCCGGCGATTCATCTGAGATGGTCAGCATTGACTCAAAATGGACAGTCCACAATCATGTTTTATTGTTTTCTTTTATTTAGACAAACCCAAATAAAAGGCACATAAAACATTGCGCATGTTTACATAATTATTCTCAATGGACATACATTTAAAAAAAAATGTAGGAATGTTTTACCTTTCTGCTAATCAGAAAGCCTAGCCTTTGTATATACAAAAATTACCATTGTTAATGTTCTAATACAAAAAGATTTATAAAAGTTTTTTTTCTTGCATGTGTCTGTCATAACTAACATTTCCTCTGAACTAAATGGTTTGTACAAAGATATACATTCATTTGCCTTCACATCTGCCAAATTCATGATACAAACTTCACAGAAAATAAAAATTACCTTCCAAATAATTATTTGGACAGATAAATGGTTTGTTTTTCAGTTGGAGTCAAATAAAAAAAATTAAACCACATGGTTAAATGTCACTGATACAGATGTCAGTTCATGTTTGAAGGTTGTTCCTGAATAGTAGAATATGATAACTTCACAATCATTAGGTTTTAAAAATAAAAAAAGCTAATCACAACATAGTTTCGTTGGACAGAACTGTGGGGCCCTTGGCTGTCTTAACTGATGAAGGCTTCCTTCACAAAACTATTCCATCCGACAGCACATCTAGAGGAGGAAGCATTAACGTGCTTGGAAAGTATTTCAGGCACACTTGTCTGGAGGACAAATGAAACCACGCACTTCCTTTTATCCAATTTTTTTAGTGTTTTGTTTTCATAAAAAGTCTAGTGATTTGTAACAGTTGTTGAACTCAAACCTACACTGAACAAGCTAAGTCATCCACATGCAACATTGGCGGTGTACAAATCAATTTCCAAAATCATAATGCCATTCCACATTAGAGCATTTCCCTTGGTGGACAGTGTTGGCATTAAATTAATGGGCCAAACATCTGAGTGGCCGGGTGAACTGTAAAATAAACACCTATCAGTTTCATTCCACCAAATTAAAATGCCCTTCGAAGTACCACTCTACTGTAGTGTGCACATCCTACAGTTTGCGGCAAGTGCTTTAGTGTTCCTCGATTGAAACAACAAAAAGGCTTAACATGAATTCACTTGTGGTTCCCCAAGACACAAAAAGCCAGGGAACTGTTTGACAGTGTGCAAGCCTGGTGTTGGAACTGTTGAGGCTGAGATCACAGAACAAACTTGTTAACAACCCTTTTTTTCAGTTAAGCACACGTCTCCAACAAGTTCAATTCTGTTCGGAATGTGTGCAAGTTGAAGTCAACATTACAGCCCTCACAGGTTGACTCTAGATAGAGCTGTTGGAAGACATGATTCACTTTTTGTTGCTTGCACTTTGTGGTATTTAACATACCATAAAGCTTATAATTAAAGCTTCAAGTGAATGTTATTAAGAAAACCCCTTTCTGATGTTGGAATCTGGGAGGCTGCTTCTGACAATTTGTGTAACTTTCCAAAAGAGACAATCACATTCACTTTTCGCAGTGATTGGCCAGGGGTTTTCAGTGTGAAAATACAACCTACTTAAGGTCTTTGTAAGAAGTACACTGAGGCATTTGCACTCAGGGCCTGTTAAGCCCTGGCCCTGATAACTGTCACACATACAATGACATACCTTTAGCGTTCTAATGATGAAACTGACCATGCAAACATCAGCACCCAAGGTTGGAAGTAGAAGGTCCTTTCTTCTGATACTGCATTCAAGATCATTTCAAACTGCTGAATAGGGACACAGGAGATTGTAGCGGCCTATTCACCATTTCTCCTTAGAGATTCTCTGACCATTGCTGGACCATTTTCTTGTTCAAAGTATCTGGTCTTCTGTGGGTGTGTGAATGGAAGACCATCATCTGCTACAATGTTAAGATCTGCTCTGGCATCAAGGTGTCCATCTTCAGGAGCCTATTTATGTCAGCTGAATGTACAATGAATCCTATACTTGTTTGTGCCACACCCCAATAAGACCATTGTGGGGTACAAGTGGAATCAGGATTCATTAGACTGATCAGGGGATCCAGAGCCAGGATTAAAAAAACATGATGCTCAAACCAAAAACACCCATTCACAGTAACCACTTCATATGGGATGCATGTATGAAAGTGGAATTTGTGAATGCACTCATTTATGCAGCAACATGTATGCAAATACCCACATAGGAAGTGATGTGGGGCTGTAACTTTTAGGGGCAATCAGTGAACTTACTTGTCACTGGTTTAAAGTAGTTAACCCTTGTGTTGATTAGCAACATGAATAATGCTACTCTCACCCTCTGACATCTTGCTCTTTAAGGTACACCTGAGCTTTGAGTGGGAAAATAAAGCCTCCTTTGTGATCATAGCCTCAATTTTCCAGTAAAGATAAACTGCCAGGATAAAAAACAAAAACAAAAAAAAATAAACAAAACACTGAGCTATGCAAGTGACATCTACAAAGAAAATTCTGCTTAAAAAGGATAAGGCTGGAGTTATTGTTCCTCTTTATAGTAATTGATAATTTCCCTGAAGGAATTACAACCAAGTTTATCCTGCTGACAGGAATGCACTGTGTAGCTACAGCTTGATACTGCTAACACTGTGCCATAGAACTCAACTGTTTTCCAAAAGCCAATACAAATATGAACAAGAGCCATACAACTGCACTGGGTGACATGTACATTTATTCTGAAAGAATTCTGTGGTTTCATTTATGGTCTCCAAAGAGTAGCACCATGTGGAGCAGATGGCTGGTAAGCGGTTCTCTGTTTTCACTGCTTTGCTAGTTTGAGGGAAATTAACTACACTGTCTTCATCTAAATGAAGAAGGAAGTCAAACAATTTTCAATGGAGCTATATCAAGCCGCAGATACACAGATGATACTTGTTAATAGGATCAATTGTTGGTTTTTGGCCTTTTTATGGCATTTGTTGATAACTAAAGAAACTGACACCAGCCTTATCCTTTAATTAGTATCTGCTCATTTCTCTGTCCTCTCTGAGATGGACGGCCACATCAATGGTGACATAGTTCTTGCATTGCTAGCCTGTGGTAAGTACAGAGAGGTTCCCTCTCCCACAGGTAAAAGGCAATAAAATAGTGTTTCATATTTACAAAGAAATGGTCAGCGTGTAAATTGTTGAACATGGTTTTAAAAGACTATTCTCAGTAACCTTCCTGAGTTTGAATGACAGTGATGGGATCCTATACCTGTTAAAGTAAACAACCTAATCAACTGAACACACCACAAAAGTTAACTTTGGGACCGGTTTTGGAGTGCAGAGCCACTAATGAGCCACTAAAAATCCCAGTAATCCAAATTTAAAATCAATTGACCTTTGATAATACTGCATTTCTAAAATCAGAACAAAACATTTCCTCTTTGCTTCTTCAACGATCATGTCCTGATATAAATACATACAAAAATGATCCAACAGATGTCACAAATAACCTTATCCAGCATGAGTGACTGGTTTCCAGCTATTTTAAAATACAGTCATGCGGGGAGTTGGTGGATCTAAACAGCCTCCTAACCATCAGCGTAATCCACAATATCACTCCCCCGAAATGGAAGCTTTGTTTTTTGTACTATCAAGTACTATCAAGTGGTCTGATAAGTCCACTAAAAGAAGAGCAAAACAACATGAAACTAAATTTGCCTTAAGAGAAAGCATTTAATAACTCTGGCAATACACTTCGATTTAAGGAGTTGGCTCCATAACTCTGGCAATACACTTCGATTTAAGGAGTTGTTAAACGTATAGTAAGGTATTATGCATGTTTGAAGTCAGATGCCCAGTTGAGGAAAAAAATGTCAACTGGTAACTTTGACAAGACCTACACTGTCCTTCAGTGGCTAAATAGAGATTAAAGAATTCGGAAATCAGGGCTATAAAAGGGTCTGCCTCTCCAGAGCATATAACGTCTTTCCTGCCAACACTGCTACAAGGAGCCAGCTCACCCTCAACTATCTGTCATACAAACTACTCAAGTTTGAAAAAGGGGTAAGAAAGGGATAAACACAAAAAAATATGGGTTAACATTTTGTAGCGGATATTGTAATAACTGCCCGATAATTTTAAACCATGTCAAAGTGATAGAAAATAATGTTTTGGTTTGAAAGTGTAATGAAACCTGTTCATGCGATGAACTGCCAGTAACATCAATATACACATTATCACATATTAAAATTATGCAAAAAGTATAATTATTATGCAAAGGGTACTGGGAAAGATGCAACATTTAAACAATAACCAGTACACGTTGGCTTCTAATAAAAATTTGTCACTAAAACTAATGATCCCCTACAGTTTCAAAGGTTGTAGTTCAAAGGAGTGATGAGGGGTTGGCAAGAGGTGCTAATTTCATTGCTCTGGGTTTTAAAACGGGAATTGAGTGTCCCATGATGGTCTAATTGCTGTTTAAAGGTTTTCCAGTTATCTTTTAAAATATAGCATTCAGGGTTCCCTATGCTTAGAAAATCTTTGGCATAAAATTGTCATTATTTACACAGAATATCTACACAAAATATGAACCTTCAAACATCCACCCCTACCCATGTCATGGAGTCACATAACGTTAGCATGTGAAAGACGTTATTGGAAGTTGGCCTGTAATAGCTTTTAGGTAATTCAGACTGTCAAGAGATGACTGAAATGCGACTGAAAAATGACAAAGTGACATAAAGTTATGATTTTTTGTCAAACCAGTTTGTTTATGTGACTGACTTGGCCTTCTGAAATCCAACTAGGTATGACAAAGACCTACCAACTGCTGAGACAAACAACAGAATAATTATATGGTAACACTATAGACTGGGGGGATATGATGACATATACTTTGAGACAATAACAATTTATTATCATTCGGAAATGTTGCCATACCATTTATACTGACGTATCTCTTCCTTTTGGTGCATTAGGCCAGTGTGGGCAATGTTGCAAATCCATGAGCAAGACTGCTATATGGTGATATTTGATTTACAGAATGTTTGCATCAATGTGATGAAGCACCTTGATTTGCTAGGTAAATAATTCACTGGGTTAGCCAAAAACAGAAACTCCCATATGGTATCAATAACACTTTTGTCTATTACACTTCTAGAAGTGTCCTATATTACAATATCTAAAAATAATAAAACACATACTATGATAGAGTTTATCTATGTTGTGCATCCTAACAATAGACCATTCATCTGGCAGATTCTCCTGTGGAGTCAGAAAACTTTATCTCATGTGCTACGTAGGCTTATACTCTGCAATGTGTAACTAGGCCTATGAGTGGCTATAAGCCAAACAAATAGTTTTTTTTTTACCATAATTAAGGGTATTTGAGAAGCTTTTTCTTCTATAAACACAAATAAAATTCACAATTGACATACTATGCCGTAAATAAAGACTCCTGCAATTAACAATCTTCAGTTACTCTCTATGGGGTTGTATTAAATTACCTTTTCAAGTTTAATGCACTGGTGGTAATACACTATCAACCAATTTAGTGGGGTGTTTTACTAAGATTTGACAGACTCAACCATTATTAGGCAGTTAAAACATTATCGGCTCTCACATGGGCTAAAAAGCTCTACCACGGAGGAGAGGAAGGCAGAACTTGGGATAGAAAAGGCATGCTCTCCATGGGCCTCATGGCAATGTTGAGTGGCCCAGTAATATTCATGGGCATGGGAGTGGTGATAGCCACTGGATGGGCGATATTCATGTGTGCCGTTGTAGGGATGTTGACAGAGGCCAAGTTCACAGGGCCAGTGATGGTGACAGGGTGCTGCAGGCTGACCGGTGACGTGATGTTGACAGTGCTGGTGGCGATGTTCATTTGAGCAGCAATGGTGACAGGATTGCTGGCATTGCCACCACGGTTTACAGTTGAGGTGATGGCTGCCGAGTTGGTGACCGGTGTCGTAGTGGCCGAGTTGTTGTGCACGTTGTTGGCATCTGTGTTAAAAAAAACAGATAACACAAAATTTAGGGCTGGTCAACCTTGTAAAATATACTACCCCTCCAAAACAGGGAAAGCCAACAGCCCTCTATGCTCCTTGGCTGTTAAGCTGGGTCACTGAAAATGTCAATACATCATTAACACATTATGCCAACTATAGTAATATTGTTGAAGAAACCTACCTTTGTGAGAGTTGTCAATTAGGACTTGGAAGGAGTTATTTAAAATCTCTCCTACCGTCAACTCACCTGAGGGGTAAATTCAAAAAGCAGGATCAATAGACTAACCAGCTATCTGTCCATTTGTTTTTATTCAAAACTTTCATTTAAAACAGTAACACATTATGAAGGACATCTTAAGCTCTGTGTATGCCTAAGGCTGGACGCACACTACACTGCAGGACTGCCAATGTGTCCATCCCAGATGAGTTCAGGGCCAGCACGTCACAAGGTCATTATCAACTTTTCTTACCCATGCTGTGAGATGGCCAGCTTGCTGCAGGTTCATTTCTCACCCGATCTCAACCGGGACATCCCATTTTTTTTATTAAGTATGTTTTCAATTATAATTGGTACTACTGAAGAGTAAGTTGCCAAACAAGCTGATTCATCAATCTAGTCAAAGTCAAGAAAGAAATCACAGTTGGGTAATGCAAGATGACCTCTGATGAAAAGGCAGTGTGCATCTAGCTTTAGTGTTATGGTCCAGTTTGTGGTTAATTTTAATGATCTACTGATCCTGCTTCATGAAATTTAACCTTACATTAGCAAATCTATACATCTTCAAAACAGAAGAACCTAAATTACACTAGTCCTCAGAGAAAAGAAATGCTTCTGTACTTGAGTGACATGGTACGTGAAGAAAAACTGGCCACTTATGTTTTGCAGATTTACAGAGGTTATAATTGAGTGTTTAGGGGTTTCTGCTACTAGCTACTTGATTACCTTTTCGTGGCCCTGAGTGGTTCCACTGCCAGTCACTTATGCCTATTCAGAAATACAGACACATATTGGGTTACAAGAGCACAGGGCAGCAGTGCTATCATCTGGGATTCAGCTTCAACAGTTGGCATGGTCAAGTTGTGTGTATGTGTTGTGGGAATGGGGTGGTAAATATTAAACATTTTACGATGGCCTTCAAAGTTTCTAGTGGGGTCAAGAAAACAAAAACTATGCTTCTTTTCTTTGACAGCTATTACTGAACCAAGCAGAATACCAAACAAATACTTTCAAAATATTTTCAAAAGCATTTGGAACATATAAATGTTAATAAACATAACGAATATTTCATAAAACTCTAGAATGCAGCAGTCATGAATAAAATTGACATTTAATACACCGCCCCTTTAAAAGGGGTACGCCAGTGATTTAGTATTGCACTTCCATAAAGTTGGGGAATAGACAAAAGACAGATAAAAAACAATCAAAGCAGCAGAGACTAAGATATCTTGACTTTTAGTCCTTAGTATGGGTCAAGCTCATACAATTCCCATGAAGTCTTGGTTTTTTATCCTCTCTGCCTGGTGAACAGCCACACCTTTCAAAATCCATAGTTTGTAACTTGTATTACAAATCGATTTGTTCGATCGATGTTCGTCGATTTGTTCACCATGAAGCCCATGGTGACTTCACAAAGCATCTCCTGAGCCACAGAGGACATTGTTCAACTTCTCCTCACCTATAAAGCTCTTAATGGTCAGGCACCGTTGTATCTTACAGAGCTCATAGTACCTTATCACCCCACTAGAACACTGCGCTCTCAGAATGCGGGGTTTCTTGTGGTTCCTAGAGTCTCCAAAAGTAGAATGGGAGCCAGAGCCTTTAGCTATCAAGCTCCTCTCCTGTGGAATCAGATCCCAGTTCGGGTTCGGGAGGCAGACACCATCTCCTCATTTAAGAATAGGCTAAAGACTTTTCTCTTTGATAAAGCTTATAGTTAGGGCTGGCTCAGGAGAGTCCTGAACCATCCCTTAGTTATGCTGCTATAGGCCTAGACTGTCGGGGGACTTCCCATGATGCACCTCTCTCTCTTCACCTCTGTCCTCCTCTCCATCCGTATGCATTCGCATCCCATAAATGCATGTCACTAACTTGACTTCTTCCCTCTCCCGGAGTTTTGTGCTTTGTCGTCCATCTATTCTTTCTTAGTGTCACTTTCAGCAGGTATTTCAGTGTCCGGAGATGTATCTGGATCGGTGACTATGGCGACCTGCTGGGGCAGTGCTGCTGTGTCTATGGTGCA
>CM022478.1:30492476-30558919 GCA_011952105.1 Coreoperca whiteheadi
GAATTGAACTGTTGTCACTGCTCTACCCTAGTAACTACGCATACACTATTATGTTAGCACATTGCTTTGCAAATGTTTGATTGATTGGTGATTTTACTCTCTTTGTAAATTGGGACTGTTTTATCTGTTTTTTCCAATAGTTTTACAGAGCGGTCTGGGAAGACAACTGTGCATCAGAAATCTAGCAAAGACTAAGCACTCTGTTGTGGACGTTTAAAGACACATTAAGCAATATTTTTGACAGCTGTGTAAAACCCCACAGCTGTCAGCTTCTTTCAGCTCATTATTTTAGAACAACAAAACCAGAAAAATGCTGTTTCGAAAGTAAGCATGGACAGCCAATCCCACTAGAGGAGCAAACACAGAGGTAGTTTAATGAGTAACTAAGGAAGAAATTCAAATATTTAATGAGACAAACACAGCATACCTTTGACTCTGGGTAAGACTTTAATTTAAAATAATTCTGCAACAAAGCTTAGAGTCAACGACTACTACACAAAGCCTGCCAGCAAACTTTAAGAAGCAACTAAGAAGGTTGCTTCTTAAAGTTGGCATTAGCCGAGCTAACTGTAAGGAGAACAAAGAGATCGGCTTCCTCCGATCTGCACAATCACAACAATAATGCACAGCAAGGACTTTCTTTGTCTACTCTAGCCTACTCTAGCCTTTGCCTTTGCCGCCATTTTGGATCCCAGCATCCATTTTGGATCACTCACTCAGACAGAAACACACGGTAGTTACTACCGTGCATTTTGAGTTATACTTCAATACTGTGCTTGTTTATCTTTTAAAGAATGCTAGTTTATAATTATGCTGGTTTCTTTAATGTTGCACAAGAGTGAATAATTTGCCAAACTCCAAATCCTTCAACCTACTAGCTATTTTGGTTATAGTTAATTTATTTACTAATCAGAGTTTCAAATTGATAGCTTAGTGTATTTTATGAGACTGAATCATTTAATTAGCTATCATTTCTCTTCTGAGTGGTGCCCCAAGCCTTGCCCCAAGGACTTAATTCATTAAAGTTATTATTTATGATTATCTTTGATAATTCTGATGCCATAATTAATTGCCCCATGTACAAGGCTGTAGTCCTCACAGCAGCAGCCCGGGTTCAACTCCAGCCCATGGCCCTTTGCTGCATGTCATCCCCATTTCTCTTTCCCCCATTTCCTGTCTCTCTTCAGCTGTCACTATCAAATAAAGGTAGAGAAGCCCCCCCAAAAAAGGTCATAACTAACATGCTGAAAGAGGTCATCATGCCTGAACAGTTTTTGAGAAGCCTGCTTTTCTTAATAAATAAAAAAGAGATGAAGGCTGCAGTTCCACTCTACAAACTGCCAACAGAAATAGTTTTTCCAAGATAACAGTATCAAAAATGCATTACAAGTAATACAAGTACAGAAAATTCAGTCAGGACATAAACAATCAACTTGTGTAGCAGCCATTAAGGCAGAGGCAGTCTGTTCAATTTCACTGTACATTCAATATGCGTATTAGTATTGATTGAAAAACATCAGTATCATGACAAATAATGTATCAAATATGTTAACGGAATCTGGGAAATTTACAGATGTGTGGCTGGGGTATTTTCATCACAGTTTAAACTTGACTATTAGCGTTAAAGTGAAAAAGTGGGAAAAGTAGTGAGAAGCTTTAAGAGAAGTAAAAGGAGACATGTGGCGTACCTTTATTGTTACATGGGTTGCTGAAGCTAGCCTGGCCATGCGTCTTGAGGTGACTTGTGATGTAGGCAGCGCTTAGCATTTTGCCACAGATGTTGCAGGTCACTTTGCCTTCATGCCTGATCATGTGGGAGCGCAGACGGTCTTTAGTAGCGAAGGCGGAGGTACAGGCCTGGGACAGAAAACCAGTGAAGTGTTTTTTTTCTCTAAATACCTGAGAAACATGACAATGACTAGGACTGACTTATATCAACAAAAAACAAAACAAATGGAAGCTTCTTGCTTGCAAAAACTTTTAAATATTTATTAAGGCTTCCTGATATGCACAAAAGCACGCCTAGGATAAGACTAGAGTGTCTGTACCAAAATGTGTAGAGAGATGGGCTGTACCAAAATGTGTAGATAGGTAGGAAACGCTTTTCAAGATCATGCTGCTTTGCTGCCTCTTAAAACTCTGTCAAGGTCTTGGGGATCATGAGTCATCAGCAATTTATGATCTGCCACAAATTTGGGAGTGACTTAGCCACTACAGAACATTATCATTGTTGATTTAAAGCATGTCTTCATTCATTTCCACTGAGAAGAGCTCTGTACTGTGAAACTGGCAAGTGCAATCATTACACTGCAACTGTAAGACCTGTATCAATGGTGACAAGGCTGTCCAAGTAGTAGTTTCTTGTGTGGCAACTAATGTTGTCTAATCTGATCTGGCCTTTAGAGTTCTCAGTGATGTTGATCATCATCTATAAATACTGAAACATGTCTAAACTTAGAGCAAACATGAAAGCAATATGCAGAAGGAGACTGAATTCTGACTCTTACCGTTACTTGGCACTTAAATGGTCTCTCTGAGGAATGGACATGCTTGACATGACAGCTTAGGTGATCAGGTCTGCAGAGGGATATGCAGATTGACCACGTCAATGTATCAGGAGCTGTATTTTACTGTTAAACTTTCAGTCATATCATATCAATAATTTAAGCTTAAACATAATAGTTTTGAATCCGGACCTTTAGTATATGGATCGAGTAGGTCTAAGGAACTTAGTCAGGCTACAGCTGTTATTTCAATGTGTCAAATATGTATTTAATCAGCATTTAGGTAAATAAGGATTGGACTGGACTTGATTAAAAGACCCAGATTAGGAAAAAAACTTGATCAGAACATACCCAATTTATATCATATTTATCATGAAAAACATCATGTATGTATTACTTTTTTCAAAGTGTCTATCATTGGAAATTGTAGGCTTTTTAAAAGTTAAACAAACCTACTGCTCCAAAGTGTAACAACTATGATTCCATGTACCATTCAAAAAGTTCAGAAATTATGTTTGCATACCTGGAGAATCCCTTCCCACAGACAGAGCAGATGTAAGGCTTGTGAACTCCACCATCATGGGAGCGAACATGGTATGTCATGCGATCCTTCCTCTTGAACCTCTGCTGGCAGATGGGACACTCAAACGGCTTCTCATCGGAGTGGGACAGCTTGTGGCGGTTGAGGTGGTACACATCTCTGAAGGCCTTGCCACACATGTCACAACCGTGATTCTTTTTCACCGGTTTGGGGGGCTTCTTAGGGATGCTCTGCTGCTGTTGGTGTTGCATTGGGGTCATGATGCTAGTTCCTGTGGATGTTGAAGTGGTCGCTGTAGTCAAGATGCCAGCTACAGTAGTAATGTAAGAAGGGTTTCCGCTATTCTCACGTGGTACAGTGGATATAAGCGGCACCATGGTGGGGGCTGTTTGTGCCTTCTTAGGCCGCGAAACCATCTTAATGCCAGTGTGGCAAGACTCATGCCGCCGCAGGTGGTAGCTGTCCCGGAAAGCCTTGTTGCAGTAGCCACAGATGAAGGGTGTCTTTGATTTAGGCTCCTTTTTGACAACGGCAACTGGAGGCCCTCCACCACCTCCTCCCCCAGTCCCACTAGCCACATTGTCTTTAAGAAGTTCTGCAGCACTGACAGGGGGTTTCTGGTCCAAGGGAATGGGCAGCACCGGTTTCTGATCAGGTGGCTCTGTTCCAGAACTGAGCAAAGGCAAGAGACTGTTCCCAGCTACTTGGTGCTGGTGATGCAGAGCCTCATTGGCCTGCTGTAATGAGAATGACAGAGCCATGTAAAATAATGTTAATACATATCCTCAAACCACATATGAAGCAAAGGACCAATAATGTATTTTTGCTCCAGAATGTAAAATACTAGCCATCAGGACAGCAGAAATACTACATATTAGTAGGGTTGAAATTATTCCACAAGTAACTTGATTGCTAAAAATCATCGACGCAAAGAAGCTTTGTTTAATAAGTAGATATAGCACACTGTGTTTTGCACGTATAATTATAACAAACTTACGCGTGTGATCAGCGATGGTTTACAAATGGGAGACGGCTCATTTCAGAGCCATTTCCTGTATCTGTGTTACATGGGGTTTACCACTGCCCCACCCCTTTTGGATACAAAAGTCTATTAAGAAGTGAACGTGAGCACCGATTACGACCATCAAAGTAAATATCGGACCCATTTTTCACAAGCCACATATCTTCTGAACATTCTGACACTAAAATGGAATTTTTCAGACAGACAAATAAATGATAAAAATAAAAATAATTTTGATTGAGACCTGTCTTTTGATCTAGGAGTTTTAGCCAATTATAGACCTATATCTACCCTTCCCTTTATATCTAAGATCCTTGCAGTTGCAGATCAGTTATTTGACTTTCTAAATAACAATAGTATATTTGATAGATACTCAAGATACTCCTCCACTTGAGGAGTGGAGGAGTATCTTGAGGAGTGGAGGAGTATCTTGGGGTCTTGTTCAAGAGTGAGGGAAGGATAGAACGGGAGATCGACAGGCGGCTCGGTGTATCTTCTGCAGATGATGCGGGCGAAATACCGCCTTACATGAGCTGCAAGGCAAAGCTCTCTATTTACTTGTCGATACCGCTCCTACTATGCCTGCACGATTCTGGGAAAAATATGAATCACTATTTTTTAGCTTAGAATTGATATCATGATTCTCTTCAGCAATTTGTTTCTCATGCAATGTAATGTTTATTGCACAAATGAACCATGACAAAACAAACTGGTAGTACTAAAAATATTTGTTTTGGCACATAGAACATTGCATATTACCACAAGCCTGTAAACATAGAGGCTTCAATGAATAAAGAAGAAACACTCTTTCTTTGCCATTTGTACAATTAACATTCAACTGCCCATTCAAGTAGGTTACCAAAAATAATAGTTTAATGCACTGCGCTGAATATGGCCTGAACAAGGCTCTAAATAGGCTAATTCAAATGTCATTTAACATTCTGAGGGTTCAGTGTCTAAAGAAAAGTAGCATCAATTGGCAATTGAAGTGCAGCTGCAGTATCAAAAATAAAAAAATAATTTTATATATATAGCAGCTATCAAATGTGGTGACATCATTATTCCCCCACTTTGCTTAAACTAGGAGTAATCAAGACTAAATTACATATAAAATCCTGATGTGAATTATGCATCACAATAAAATACTCATGAAGAAAGGTTGGTGAGAATATTTTGATAAAAAAATTAATGTAGTTACCAGAAGGGAGATTATTAAATGTGTAAAGATTGAAGCACTGAGAGCCTAGTTGGGAGAAGTGGGTCAGAGGTGAATGTTGGGCAGTTTGATAGTTTCTCCGTATCGCCAAATAAGGTAACAAGCGAAGCAGTGTGTGCCAACAGCGGTAAGTGAGTCTCTCCATAGGATGTAAGTGATGTCGAAATATCCGATGTAATATGGAGAAGTGGCAGTTCAAGTTATGATGCAAAATAGTGAAGAGAGAGTTTAAATCATGAGTTATGATCAAAATAATAATATTAAGAGCGTGGGCTAGCCCTGCTCTGTAGGAGAAGTTCAATGAGACAACTGTTGAAATGAATCTGAAATCCTGCTGTGAATTGTGTAACACATGAGAGTGTGCTGAATTGTGTGCTGCTAAAGTGAATATAATTAACTTGAATTGTATGACCAATATTAATCATAAGGAAATTTAAGCGATAATGTTTTGATAACAAAATTAATGAAGTTATTAGGAGTTATTATATGTGTGAAGATTGTGATGGTGTGTGTCTAGACATCTGTCTGTGAAGTCACGAGGACGGAAGGGATGGAAACATGGCAGGTGATGTGTTAGACGTTATTGTGTAAGAGGGGTGAGAGGTGAAAGAGAGTTTTTGACTGTGTCATGCACCAAGTGGCATAAAAGAGAGTGACAGAGAGAAACCCGAGGTTACATCCTTGTTCCTCATCTTCAGAACACATCTTGTGAAGGAATACATAAGCTGTTACATCTACGAAAAAGAACTGTGAGAACTTTGTCACCAATAGAGCATTTGAGCACGAAAAGGATGAACCATTACAGAGAATCAAATATTTGGACTGAAGTTCCTTTTTTGCTCACACTGTGGAGAGAGGACAAAAGGACGCTTTGGACAGAGCTGTGAATTGTTCATCAGAGACTTGGTCCTCTACAGGAACAGTGGGATTGCTCTGGCCAGAGAAACTACTCGCTCCCTCACCCAAAAGCAGGTAACTATTGAATTTAAACTCAGCTGATTTATTGTTTTTATGATTTATTTTATGATTCATTCAAATTAATGAATTGAAGTCTGAAATGTGAATTGAGTTGTTTACGACTCAATACTTTATAGTTAAAGTATTTCTGTGACATTGATTATGAGGTCATTGATGGGTAGTAAAAAGTTAGGTTGTTGTGTGCATAACATCTTACAGGTTCTTACAGGTTAATCTAGCCAATCAAATTAACAGACCCTTGGGATTCGCCCGAACCACTAAAACTCATCCTAGCACCATAACAAGAGCCCAGATTACTTAGAGGAGAGCTGCTGTTAACGAAAGCGACTGATAGTGGTAACTGACGCACAAGAGCTATTCGGTCGGTTACCGCATCAGAGGTTACAGGTTCTTACAGGTTAATCTAGCCAATCAAATTAATTAGGTAGATGCTCGGATGTAGGCAGTTAGAAGCTAGGCGTGTCTCCTCGCCACTCCTTATTCAATTCTTTAGGGTAATACTCTGAGAGTATAGAAACAGAGAGCTGGTCCAGTACCTCCCATACAGGGGTTTACGGGGATCTGACAGCACATTGTCTTGTAATTGTCTGTGATAGATGTCAGCGTTTTTGGAAGACTTTCGAACCTCACGCCTTGTACCACTTCTTCATATTGTGATTGTGGTGACGTTTGAGGTGCTGGTAAAGATTTGTGGTGTTACCTTGCCCTGCTGCAACAAGGGCAAAGCATGCCTTGCAAATCATATCATACTGACCCTCGTCTTCTTGCTTGAATCCAAAATACTTCCACAGCCCTGAATGTGAGCCAATTTTGGCTGAGGGTGAAGCCCTGACTTTGTCAGAACTGTCCTTTCAAAATAAAGACAGAATATTTTTTATTTAATTTAATTTATTTATTTAAAATCAAAGTCATTTAAAAATAAAATCGTGAACAGGGTGAATCGAGATTGCGATTTTATAACGATTTATTGTGTGGGCCTAATTCCTACTCTCACCTATGGTAATGAGCTTTAGGTCATGACCGAAAGGACAAGATCCCGGAAACAGGCGCCGAAATAAATTTCCTCTGTATGGTGGCTGGGAGCTCCCTTAGAGATAGGGTGAGGAGCTCGGTCACTAGGGAGGAGCTCAGAGTAGAGCCGCAGCTCCTCCACATTGAGAGGAGCCAGGTGAGGTGGCCCAGGCATGTCCAACCGGGAGGAGGCCCCGGTGAAGCCTGGGAATTCCCCCGGAAGAGCTGTCTAGGGAGAGGGAAGTCTGGGCGTCTCTGCCCCCGCAACCCAGACCCGGAGAGGCGGAAGAAGATGGATGGATGGATTAAGAGTGCATCATAGCATAGAGACAGCACTGGTGAAGATTACAAATTATCTTTTAATTGCATCAGACCATATACTCGTTAGAGATACTCGTTATCTTGTTAGAGACTGGAACATTTAATGGCATTAAATGCCACACTAAGCTGGTTCAAATCCTATCAGACCGATCCCAGTTTATACAGCCAGAGTCTTCAGCTATCAAGCTCCTCTCCTGTGGAATCAGATCCCAGTTTGGGTTCGGGAGGCAGACACCATCTCCACTTTAGGAGTACACTTAAGACTTTCCTCTTCGATAATGCCTATAGTTAGGGCTGGCTCAGGTGAATCCTGAACCATCCCTTAGTTATACTGCTAAAGGCCTAGACTGTCGGGGGACTTCACATGATGCACCTCTCTCCTCCTCTCCATCTGAATGCATTTTATTCCTTAAATGCATGTTACTAACTCGACTTCTTCTTTCTCCCGTAGTTTTGTGCTTTCTCGTCCCTCTCTTCTCTCTTACTGTCACTTTCAGCAGGTACTGAGATGGTGTGGCTCTGATCCTGCTTGGTGGGCATCACCTGGAGCTGCACAGTTGTCCCTCTTCCCTTATGTTTTACAATCCACACTTTTCATCATTATTATATATACTCCAATTTCATCACTTTCATCATAATTGTATGTACTATGATTTCTGGATCCGTCCTCTACACTTACGTTTTAAAGCCTACATTTTGTTATTGTAATTGTATATACTACGATCTTCTGTTGTGAATCTATTCTGTACACACGACATGTATTGCATGTCTGTCCGTAATGGGAGAGGGATCCCTCCTCTGTTGCTCTTCCTGAGGTTTCATTCATTTGTTTTCCTGTTAAAAGGTTTTTTTGGGGGGTAGTTTTTCCTTATTCGAATTCAGGGTCTAAGGACAGAGGGTGTCGTATGTTGTACAGATTGTAAAGTCTTTTGAGGGAAATTGTGATATTGGCTATACAACTAAAATCGAATTGAATTCTTGAGAGCTGCTTCTTTCATTTGACTGCTTGCCAATGTAGTGACAGCACACTCTGCTGGATAAGCTTTGTAGTGATACTAATATATTACAAAAGTCTTTCTTTCTGCTTAATTTGTTTTTCTCTCTTTTATGAATTTTTCTTACAAAGGAAATCTATGTAGCAATCTTCACATCTTCAAACTTACTCATACTTTAAAATGCTACTACGTCTGCATACTTTATACTACAGACACCATTTAAACTTTAGACTGTTCACACGACTTTCAACTATTAAACTTGTATACAGCTTTTTGATATCTTTTACAGTTTTTTCAAAATCACAGTTTAACTTTGATGCTTTTTTTTAGTCCTTTTCTGAGTTTACAATGGGTGTATATTTGGTAGAATGTCCAGAGCTAGAGTGGGTGACATCATCGTAGTGTAGGAGCCTTGGAAAATATTCTCAAAATGTTCTCTTTAACTTGCTGCTGTGCCCACAATTTTCAAGGATTCATGCACCATTTTACACCAAAAATGTAGGACAATTTGTGCTGGTCATTGAATCTATTGAACCTATACATTTGTTCAGTGCGCTTCAGTGAGCTTCCAATGACAAGAGTGACAAGCAACTCCTCCATTTGCAGCCCCCTTCCAAATTTCTGGATGAAAGTAGAAAGTACCCATTTTAAAATCGCTGTAACGCTCACATTTTCTAACTTTATCCACACAAATTACATATCCACTTGTTCAGAAATTTCTTCTGGTGCTCGTGGTTCAATCAACCTATAGTTTAAGCTTTTTTTACATCTTGTTTGAAGGGAAGTTTTGCAGATTTCTCTCTGTCTGAGCTCTACACAAACAGTTACACACAGGTGTTGTTGATTAGCTTGTTAAATATCAAAGCAGTTTGCTCCTCTGCTCTAATAAGTGGATCACGTTGAGCTATTTTTGGCAGTTAAAACCTTTCTGACTGTGTGAGGTTGATTGGTTTGATCCTCTATTCTGATTGGTAGACTGATAAATTCAAACTTTGAGCTGTTTCAGCTTTAATTCTGAATCATTCTGTCTCTCTCACATTCTGTCTGTCTCTCTTTCTATCTGTCGTCTCTCTTTCTGTTTGTCTCTCTCATTCTTACTCTGTCTGTTTCTCTTTCCTCCTCAACAAACTAGCTTTGTACTTCTTCAAATATCAAAAATGTTCAGTTATTTTCTACCTTTATACTCAGAATTCTCTATTTCTGAGAATTCTGTTGTTGATTAAACACACACACAGTTTTTTCTATTTTAGTGGAGACTTCTACATGCACACACTAACTGGTATCCTGCAATCTTTGTGGGGACTTTGTACTTTTTCAACAATTTATTCCAATAGGCAAGAAAACCAATGTGAATATTACAGAACTTCCATGCAAAGTATTTCAGCTCTTAGCTTCCTCAAGCAATGCAGTTCAGCCTCCAATTCTGGCAATTCATTTCACATTTTCAGCAATGCTTTGCAATTTATTATTCTTCTGTATGTGTTTCTGCATATTTAAGCTACAGAAACAATTCAAATGTAAAAACATTAAGCTCTTTAAGGACTTGGTTCTATTCCACTTTTCAACTAATCCTTTCAAACTCTCAATTCTGCCACTTATATATTTCTGCTTCCATGCAATTTCTGCTCTTTCAGCAATTTAATCAATGTTTTGCAATTGTCTTTCAGATTTCAGCATTCACAAGTATTTTCAGCAGGAAATGCAATTTTTTTTCCTTTATCAACTTTTCAAGGTCAGCAAAATTCAGAGGTCAGAGATTATGTCAATGTTCATACGATATTGCCCTTTGTGTTTACATGCATGTTTTTTTGTTTTTTTTTAAAATGTCACCAACATTTTAACCAACATGACGCCAGAATAAACAACAGGATTTTCCCTACATTATAAGGGTTGGGCACAATGCCTGGGAAATTTGTTTTCCCAGCACCTAAGCCAAATATAAATATATGGCGGGTAAAATGGGACTTGAACTCCGGTCTTTAGTGTGAAAGTCCTGACCCATTACTTTTATATTTGATCCTTAGTACATTTAATAGTGAATAAATAAATAAGTTTAGTGGAATTTTGAGATCAACACTTCCTGAGTTGTATTCAGGCTTGAATTGATTACCCTTTGATCAATATATTAAAATCATTTTGCTTTAAATTTTGCTCTTTAAGTTTGTATTCAACATAAATTCTTATTATCTCAATGAAATGTACTGAAACAAATGTATATGTGACACAAAAAATGCTATTTATAATTTGGGCTGTTAAAAAATATGCTTGGCTGGTACATTTTTTAATCTACCAGTCCCATTGGCCGGTGAGTCAAAAAGTTAATTTCGGACACTGCTATTACATTATCATTATATCAGTGGCATAAATGGCATATGGTAAATGGACCGTACTTGTATAGCGCCTTACTACACTGAAAGCACTTCACACATATTCATATCACATTCACAGACTGATGGCAGGTGCTAACAACCCATCACACACACAGACACACACTTACACCGAAGGCACAGCCCTCGAGAGCAATTTGGGGTTTAGTATCTTGCTCAAGGACACTTCGCCACATGGATCGAGATCACACGGGATCAAACCGCCTACATTCCGATTGGTGGACAACCTGCTCTGCCACTAATAGCATAAAATGGTCTTAAAATGACAATAATATTGTTTATCGCAATTTATTCTGAAACAATAAAAACTGTCCCAACAAAAGTAGTTATCGTGACATTCCAAACATGCAGTCATCTCTACAGCTGATATGTTCAAAACTCGGCAACTCACACCAAAATAATCTAGATGGATAAATAGCACTACAGGTAAGAGCAAAAATAAGTATTTCCGATTTTGCGGTGAACTGTCAGTTTAACCCATAGGAAGCTCTTCAGCATCAGATTGCGCATGTACATTCACCCTTCTACTATAACTCCAAATTACAACTAAATTGGTTTTAGGAAGGATGGTGGAGGATCTGCTGAGGGATACATCAAATCTGAAATTCTGAAACCCAAATGACAAAAATGATGTAGAGAAAGACTGGAAAAGTGTGGTGCGCAAATAAATACAGGCACAGAAATTTAGCGCAGTAAAAAAACAAAACCAAAACATGTGCATGGAGGACATCTTAAGTCTGCAGCTGCTGGCAGGCATTGTTCGATTGGTCATGGCAGATCCCCAATGGGATAGGACTAAAAGAAAGTGAGGGCTTGTATGAATATTTTGGCCAGGGATAAAGCAGAGATTCACATTGTAATAAGCAACTATAAAACAGGTCAGACCAGAGACATGGCGATTGAGTCAGCCTTGCTGCTTTCTGTAATCACCATTGGGCAGGGTTAAAGACCTGACCCATGGCTTTTCAGGTTCAGCCAAGCATCCCAACCCGATCAGCCAGGAAGGGGGATGTGGTATGAAGGGGCCAGGATCCCAAATGCTGCTTTTTTCCCCCTACTGTGTTCTTTTATGCAATGACACAAATCTGCACTGATGTATTATGGCCTTCGAGGTGGGGGTGGATCGTGCTTTCAGCTGCCGGCCACATCCCTACTTTGGGAAGGCAGCCTCTGTATGATTTATAGCATGGTGGAGAGCTGGGGGCCGTCACAGGTTGTCGACTTGCTTTTACATCTACCAAACTGTAGCAGTACTCAGACCAGAATCATTACTACAATTGGCATTTATCCTAGCATATGTGTATGCAAGTCAAAGGCAGCCAAATGCTCTCTCTTTCTCAGTGAGAACAGGGAGGGCAGCCTCCTGTTCTATCATGCTGCTCTGAAGATTTTGATACAAATCTGTTGTGAAGTGTGAGAGGTCCCTTCCAAGATAAATCCTACTGAAAAAGAATTAGAAGCATATACATTAACAAGAAATAGTACAAATAAAACTAATCCAGTGTTTGCTTTTTTAATTGCAAGGCGGGGTATGGATTCACCATGACAGACTCCCATTTGATAAAATGTTATGTCAAATGTGCAAATCTGTCTCTGAGTGATGCCGTTATATACTGCATTTCAATTGTTTCTATACGAACCTCAGATGACAACAGTTCTGACTAAAAACTAAATTATATTTGCTTAATATCTCGTTTTAACAAGATTTCTTTCTGCCTACTTGAGAAATATTACTTAGCTATTAATTGTGATGCCAAAGGTGTATGCTATCAATGTAATAAGGGCACTAAAAAGAAATCGTCATGACTCTACAAAAATATGGCCAAGACTTTATATAGCCTAATAAGCAACATTTGTGGGACATCCCCAGCATCCCATAGGCTGGCAGCAACTCCAAAACCCTTGAATCACCATCACAACAACACCTAGAGGACAAAAATATATGAAGTTCATTAGAATGCTTGATCACATGAGGTAAACCACATGGACCCTAAATAATATGCTAGGTCTCCTTTTCTCCTACACATCAACTCCAGATAGTCTGGCCATTAAACCAAATTGTCACAAATACTAAAAGCTGCACCTCTTTAGCAGTGGAGCAAAGTATCAGCCTACACATATGGTGAGCCTTGCTATGACCAGTATGACAAGAACCATTGCTTAATCTAATCCAATCCAACTTTATTTATAAAGCACCTTAAAAACAACACAGTCAACCAAAGTGCTGAACACAAACTCATGACATCAACCACTGAGTGTTTAAGGGTTGTGAGTCTGAAGTGTGAAATAATAACACATCAATTTCAGATAGTTTAAAAAAATACACAAAAAAGGGGATGGGACAGGACAGTAATAACAGTCCTATTCTTATTTTTTAATAGACAATGATAGGGACTGGCCATTGGAGCATTCCCAACACTTTGAGGGACAAGAAACGCTCTGGAGGAAATTAGTATAAACAAGTGGCGACCAGGTGGGACTGCATGTTATGGTAAAAAAAATGTTAAAATTCATATTGTATTTATTTTGACAGATATTATGATTGCGATATGATTCACGATTAGTGGGAAAAATAGCTATTTAAATTTTGTGGGGTTAGGGTTAGGGGCGTGTAAATGGCATATGAAATAGGTGTGTCTAGGGCTGGGTGATGTAGCTTATAAATAATATCTCGATATTTTTAGGGTATGCTGCAATACACGATAAATATCTCAATATACACAATTTCTCTAAAATAACATACCTGAAATTCTCCAGTAGTGCAAACATATGATGATTTTATAGAATATGATGCATCACTGTAGAACCCTTGTGCAGCCTTTAAAAATAAAGTGCATAAGCAGACAAAAACGACCGTAAAAGTTTTCTTTTTTTCTTTTCTTTTTTATGAACTCATAACTATTAAATATTCATTAATTTTTTTAGATTTTAAACCTTTAAATGCCACTACATTTCCCTAATGCGACTGTTATTTTTGATGAAAAAATGAATTATTTTCCATATACTAAATGCAAACTGGATTTTTTTGGGGGGGATTATCACAGCCTGGGACCTGTCAATCATTAGTTACAACATTGATTTCCATGCATTTAAAAAAAAAAGTTTGTCCCCAATGGAACCCATTAAAAAATACATTTTTGATCCCACTGTAATTATGGCATAAATTTATAATAAAATAAAAGGCTGACTTCAGAGAATGGTATTGGTATTAGTACATTTGCTTAAGTAATGGACCTGAATATTTCTTTCACCTACAGATAAACTGCACCTGTGTTACCTGATGAGCCTTCCCCTTTAAGGAACATGGCCTTGTGGGTAACCAGTGGTTTTGTGAAAGTGACCGCTCCCTTGCGTTAGTTTAATCAGCCATGAAGTGTGTAGATGAGCTCCTGTTGTAGTATAATAGTTACTTGATGGTGGTGGGTTGTGTTTGCTACCACAAAAATAAATAAAATGTCCCTGTTTATGTAATGTTACTACAGCATCTTCTTGTACATTTCACAGCATAGTTGCTGCAGACTGTGAACAGCTAGCTACTTAGCAACTTCAAATCAGGCTAAAGTAAATTAAAATAGACCTAAACCGGAGGTCTCCCAAATGTTTTGGAGCTGCTGAGTTGGAACTGCCGATAGAGTTATCAGTGCGATCAGATGACTGATGGCGTTCTATTGCGATTTTTTTTCCCGCCACGGGGAAAAAAAAATACTCAAAGTTAGCTGTTGCCTAGCTAGCTGTTCACAGTCTGGACCAACTCTGCTGTGAAAGTAGAAGACGTCGTAGTAACTATGCATAAACCGGGAATTTTATTTATTTTTTATGGCACCAATCAACACACTAACTATTATACTGCAATTTGAGCTTATCTACACACTTTATGACTGACTAAAGTAACGTAACTAGCCCTTTGGTTACTAGTTACTAGCTGTTACTAGAGAGGGAAAGGACCCAAAAGGAGACAGCAAAACGGGATGATGACTTGGATGTTTATTTCCAGACAGGCAGGTGATAAGCAGGTAACAGGTAGGCATAAATCCAAAACTAAACAGAACAGGCAGACAGAACCAACAATTAAGGAGATGAACCATATACACACACACACACACACACACACACACAGGGGTAAATGAGGGAAATGGGGTGCAGGTGCGGAGTGGAGCCACTCACTGCAGGCTGACGAGAGAGAGTGAAACCAGGTGTGTAAGTGGGGTAGCAACCAGGGGTTATTGCAGGGCAAGAGAGACTAATGGCAGGCAACAAACATACACCACACATAAGGGAACGGGAAACCCACAAAACCAGACAATGAACAAAACCATAACACTGGGACCATATCTTGTGTGCAGAGGGAGAGTGGGGCACCTGTTGAGACAGGAGGGTCTCAGGGTTTCCAGCTGGTGAAGGTGGAGGACAAAGGGGTAAATGGCAGATGGCAAAGCTGTGCGGTGAGTGTGGCAGGTGTGAGTAGCAGGCTGACAGGAGATTATCCTGAAGCACAAGGAAACAGACGTTGGTTCAGGAAAAAAAACAACAAAAAAAAACACAGACAAACTAAGTATTCACTACACTAAGGTGGCCAAGAGCACTTGGTACCAAGCAGGCTCAAGCGACGATCTGCCGAAGAGTGGAAGAAGGGCTGGAGTTTTGCTGGACTGGAGGTGATGGATGGTAGGTGTCCAGGCAGGAAGGCACTCAGGCAGCTGGGGGAGAGAGAGAGGAGCACCACAGCCACACATACACAGAAATAGACAGATGGGAAGACAGGAGGCAAGGAATGGGAGAAAACACGAGGATAAAACTGGAGTTAAGGCACTAGCCTTATAAACATATAAAAGTATGTTATAAGATATCTTAAATTCAGTATACTTGAGTATATACAGTGTTTACCCTAGGTTGACTGCTTTGGGGGGCAGAGACGCGATAGGTGAATTGAATGTTACTTGAGTTGACGACAACGTAACACTGAACTTCAAATGTGGTCTTCTGTCGGGAGATGCATTGACTTAAACCAATCGTGAGTAAGAAAAAGTATAAGTAATGTTATTTGTTAAGCTATGAGTAGAAGTCTGCCAGCCACTAGGGTAATTTATGCAGTCACAGCATAAATTACAAATACTACATAACTATTTACACACTTTACTAGCACACTTTTGGGGGGGGGGGTGACAATGGTAGGGGAGACACAGACAGACAATACATAACTACTATGCTTTTCCAACTCTGACAGAAACGTTTAACATATACAGATAAAATCTAAAATAATGTATACTCTACAACTTAAGTAGTAATGATCATTTTGATTATTCTTTGTTCATAAAAGACTGTTTACTACAAAACAATTCTCAAAAGCGCTCGTATTTATTAAAATATAAATGTAAAACAAATACACAGTGATAAAACTATTCAAAAGTAAACTTGTATACTTGTACAGAAAAGTTTAGATGGAAATCAGAGAAGAGTCCAGCTTCGTCCAGCAGGATCTACTCCTGCAGCAGTTTTGATGGTGGCTTTGAGTCCAATGATGTAACAGGACTGGAGAGATGAGGCCAAGGTGCTGCTAAGAAGACAGAGAGAAAGAAAGAGATGAAAGGGTCAGCAATATCTCAGAGAAAATCCACAAGTCACATCATTCCCATAATCATGTAGCAGAAACATACCAGAGACCTTGTGGTTTACAAAGCATTTCACATTTAAATTACTGGTCACTTTTTTTCCACCACTTAAACTGAGATTACATATTATGTGCAATAAACATTTTAGTGGCACTGCTCTAACAAACAGCTGTCTTGTGTGCACAGAATCACAGTATTATAAAAACAGAAGGACATGCAGAGGTTTGATTCTGAGCTGAATGATTTGATGCTGTGTAATATCTCAATGTGAGGGCAAAAACCGCTTTTCAAAGAAATGACTGACAGCATTAAAGAGGTAACTTCACAGTAGCCCTGAATAAAAAAACTAATATCCAACCAGGACTTCGATTCTGACAGTAAATCTCCGCTAACTAAAGTGCTTCGATAGTGCTTGGATACGCACTGAATGAATGAGGAAATGAAACAGTGACCTGGCACTGTAAGAGGGAGGAGACAGAGAAACCCAAGGTTTGTTGAAGAAAACCTGCCAGTGAGCAACCAGATCCAGAGTTAGAGATACCTGTCTTTCTGGAACTGAACAGAGTTTCCACTCAGAGTTTTCATTAAAGTAGCTTTCTGAAACAGGGCTACGAACTAAATGGTCTAACATGAACTAGCTTGTACACCACTGCCAGAGACAGCTAACACTAAAGTTAGCAAACTGTAGGTAATGCCAGTAAGTATGTAAGCAAGCAAGCAAGCACAGCACACTCACCTTAAGATGACAATGATGAGCCTGATCCTGAATCACGACCTTTGGGTTAAATAAAGATGCTCCACATTGTCTTTCACCTCCTGGTAGAAGCTAGCTTGTTTTCTCGAGTTGTACGATATATCTTGTTTAGCCTTCTTCCAGTAGCTTACAGACTGTAGTTCTGTCAGCGAAATCGTGCCACCTGCTGGTGTAGCTAGTAACTGCACCTCAACTCACAGATCTGCTGTGGTACGAATTGGACAGAATTCCACAAATAAACAGGAGGGAAGTCAAAAATGTCATGTGGCATGCAAGCCGATAGGAATCAAACTACAAATGTGTAAATTTGTGAGTAAATTGTGCATATTTGCAAACCGGTCTATATCTTTGTGGATATGACTTTACATATAAAAATGATTTTACAGATGTAAATAGTTACGCCACAACAAATACATGTAAAGTGATATCAACGCATTTGTGGATCCATTTATACACTCAAATTTGGTTTTGCACATTTGTGGATTTTTGTCCAATAGAGAGGCTAAGTCCCTCCTCTTCCATGGGACCTTATTTGGGAAAAATATATGTACAGTAGTGGAGATGACAAAGAAGAGACAAATAACTTTTTGATCCCGTTTGAAGTGTGCCATGAATTACACACGTTTTTCAATTTAAAGCCAATTTTTCAAGTCAAGAAAGTAGCCGCTTGTGTGACTTTCAGGTGTATAGACTTTCTAATTATGATTTTCTTATACTTCAACAGTTTTAGGACAAACTGCAACTTCGTTGACATGAAAAATTAAATATTAAATATTTGTAAATCATGGCACAATTCAAATTGGATCACAAAATAATTTGTCTCTGGCCATTGACCACTGTAATTTTTTCTGAAATAAGGTCCCATGGTGGTCCACTGGAAGGGGAGGGACTTCGCCTCTCTATTGGACAAAATACACAAATGTGTAAAACCCATTTTTAGTGTATAAATTGATCCACAAATGCGTAAATATCACTTTACATGTATTTGTTGTGGTGAAACTATTTACATTTGTAAAACCTATATCATTTTTATGTGAAATTAAAATACATATTTACAGAGGAAGTTATGCATATTTGCTCTATTTGTGAGGATATGACTAATTAAATGCCGGAAATAAAAACAAAATACATATTTGTAGGTAATGAGCTATTTCTGTATCATGGTACACAAAGTCCAATAAAAACGTCCCATAAAACAGCCATGATTTATGTGTCAGGTAACGTTAAATGACTTACCCACGGACATTCAGCTTACTTTCTAATTTGCCAAGATATGCTGTTGTTGTGATGTTAGCTATATTAGCAGTAGAGTTGTGAGTATTGCTGTCTGGTGCTGGTTTGCTGGCCCTGGGAAACCGTCTCGTCCCCACTGGCGATTAGCTTCGCAGCAGCAACTGTAGGAACTGTTTGCTAACCCATAACCTAGCTAAGCTAACCCACAACCGAGCTAACATTAGTTACATTACTTGCTGTGTCGTTGTTCGTCCTATACCATGGTATTGATTTAACCAGAAATCACTTTTAAAGTACGTTGCGTAGAGGATCTTTGTCAAACTAATGACTGCCTTCCCATCATTTAGAAAGAAAATCTTACAAGTTGCACATGTAAGATGTTTTAAAACAAAAGATTTAATGTGTTTTTTAAAACAAAGGGACACACTGCACTTTCATGTAACCTTAGTGGCTGGCATAAATAAGTTGTTGGGTCAATGGTAATTACATGTTTACGTAATTTACATTTGCTTGCGACCCGTGGTTTCAGATTTGTGTTAACGTTAAAAGAGAAAAGTTTGGAGTTAAGTGTGGTTTTATCTCTGCTGTCCGCGTGCTAGGTAGCCTTCGATGTAACGTTACAGTGTTAGCGTTAACGTTAGCTAACTTCTCGTTAACGGATGGCTGTCTGGTGTAAGTTGATTTTAGTAAAAACCATTCAGTTACCTTGCTTCATAAACAGAATGGTAAGTTTGGAATTCAAATTAAATGACTAATGATCGGTAACGTTATCTGTATTGTGGCGAGGATTGCTGTGGTGCTATCGAGAAAAGTACCCGGGTTGCTAACCAGTTAGCAAATTACTTTAGCATACCTAACATTATGTGAAATTGCTCGAACTACTAGCTAAATTGCTAGCGCGCGCGCATCAACATCAGTGGCACTATACATTTAGCTTCACGTTGATTTGTACGAGTTGAGACAAACCTCACACTACGACACGCTATAGCGTTTAGATCACTTAACGCTAACCAACATAATGGAGACGGCCTTAGACAGTCTCTGTTGACCAGACACAGCCCGAGGTCTCGGGTTCGATAAGGCTGGTTAGCAGTATGCTACAGCGGAGCAAGCTAGCAGGCTAACGCTAACATCTTTGTTTTGTTTGGCTAACTCTTAATTCATTTCAGAAAGTGCTATGAAATATTTGGCTAACACTTACGTCATTGCAAAAGCTTGTATGCAGTTTCTCACACTACTGTGCCACTTACTTGGAATAAAAACGTACTCCAGCTCGGTTCCATTGCAACACAGGCTAATATCTGCAGGAAACCTACAAGGAATCTACAACAAAGCAACTAATCATGGCAGCTACAACTTCCTGTAACCCCTAGGGCTCAGGGCTGAACCAAGTCCAGTGGACTTTTTAGGACGACTGGACATGTCAGTAAATCCAATTTCAAATACTTCAAGTTCCATTACAAACCCCTTACAAGAGACACAGCTGTCAGACAAAAAAATATTAAGTTTCACTATAAAAACACAGTGCTCTTTCAATAGCTCTAGAGATAAATAAGTTTTCACATACAAGGAATTTTCTTTGGTATTTTGGTGCAAAAACAATAACATAGTAGAAATATTAAGAAAGGTAAAGAAAGTACTGCGGGTCAAGAATAATAAATATTAAATTGACAATAACATATTAAGGAAGATATTAAAGAATATTTAAACATATTTTAAGAACATAGGGGGGGGGTATGAGAGTCAGTGTCAGTAGGCTGGTAAGCCCCACTGCAGATGGAAATAAACTGTTTTTGTGGCATGGGGTTTTGGACCTGATGGAGTACAAAACACAGAGGCAGCCATCCGCTGAGCCAATTTGAAACAACAGCATAATGAATGACAAGCATGTTTTTATAAAAATAATTACAAAGATAAACATCATACACCATGATAAATTCATTATGTACTAAAATATTGTACTTGTGATAATTTTTGTCTTAAGATATAAGATATGGTTAAACATATTTTCCATTTAGTGTTAATGAGTAAAAACCAAACAAAATGAAATATAGGTTTCATTTTCAAACCTGCAGAAGAGCAAACAGGAGTAGGCTATAGTTAACATGGGTAAAAAATATATCAGTAAAGGTGTAGGTAAATATAGGTTTCATGTTCATTTATGAAGAAAATGATCAAGTTTAAATCATTCTTAAGAAAAATATCTCTCTCAATACTGGTGCCTGGATGAAATGTTTAAAGAACACTTCAGTTTTCTAGGGCTGCAACTAACAATTATTTTGGATTGTTATCGATGAATCTGCTGATGATTTTCTCGATTAATCATTTTGTCTTTAAAATGTCAGAAAATAATGAAAAATGTCATAGAGTCCAAGGTGACCTCTTCAAATAGCTTTTGTCCAACCAACAGTCCAAAGCACAAAGACATCTTTACTATCATGTATACAAAGAAAAGCATCAAAATCACATTTTAGGAGCTGGAAACAGCACATGTTTTGGCATTTTAGCTTAAACAATGACTGAAAGGATTAATTCAATTAAAATCTATTTTATTTATAGAGCCCAATATCACAAATTACAATTTGCCTCGCAGGACTTTACAATCTGTGCAACATACGACACCCTCTGTCCTTAGACCCTCAATTTGTATAAGGAAAAACTACCCAAAAAACTCTTTTAACAGGGGAAAAAATGAAAGAAACCCCAGGAAAAGTAACAGAGGAGGAATCCCTCTCCCAGTGTTGGCAGTATAGGTTCACAGAAGATCATAGTATATACAATTATAATCACAAAATGTAGGTCGTGAAATATAACTGTAGAGAACGGATCTAGAGGTAGAGGTCTGGATGTGGTTAGCCTAGCTTAGGAGGCAGGGGGAAACAGCTAACCTGGTTTTGTCTAAAGTAGTTCAACCCTGTGAGTCTTTACTTTTACTAAATGCTAACATCAACATGCAAATACCCCATTTGATGCAACACAGTGACGCAGATCTGAGTGGGACACCACTGAACAGGGATGGACACAAGTCATGTCCGGCTAACTTTTATCTCGTAATTATTTGATGTAATTCTGTGGATTATCAGTGAAGTGTAAGTAGAGTCAGAACCAGGGTGACAGCTGTCATATGAATGCATCCCTCGTGGGTTGAACACATGTTGATAACTGCATCATGTTGAAATAGCATTCTGTTACACATTTTTATGTACTTTCTCCTCAAGGTCTTTACTGCACAGTACAAGGCAGTTTGTCTAACTGTGACAGAGAAGGAATAAGATTGGAAATTAGTTATAGATTCACACACATTTATCTGGGCTTTAGCTAACATTGAGGACAGAGAGGGCATAACGTCAGTAATCTTTATGGGATTTTGGGAACCTGAATTGCAGTTTAAGTAGTTCTAGATACTGTACGTATTTCAAAGGCAGATATCAATATATTTTAGATCAACTACCTTAGAATTCCAAACATTTTAGGCCATCAAAAAATATAAATACATACATTAATTAATAAAATCCACCAGGATTTATTTCCCGCTAAAGTGAAGAAAACTAATATTATCTATGAAAATAATTCATTCAAACTCTGTAAAACTGTGAAAACTGTTTTGAAATGAATTCCAATAAAATACATAAAAGAGCAGTTTGAAAAATAAAAACCTCAGAGGTTGAGGATGAACCCAGTTTTGGGTTCTGGCTGCCTAAACATAGCTGTATCTCTGCTCAATTTAGCATCCATCTGATCAGTAATGGAAGACAAAGGCGAATATATAATTTATTTACACATTACCAGTATCAGACCTTTAATTTCATCTCACTTTGCAGATCATCATTACATCGGGGTTATTTTAGGAGTTCACAAGGTCTGGGGCTAAGCCTAGGCCATATTACCTGCTGTTCTTCCTGAAACACTACTGCCTACATTTCATTTCATTTTTCTGTATTGTATGACTACTGCTGTATGCTGTGTTGGATGCCTGTTCTCCCATGTTGCTGGCTGAGCTGAGAAGTTTAAAGAGATACTAATATTAATAATGAAATTTAATATATATTAGCTACTTTTCCCAAGACCTAGAGTCTGCTCTTAACTACAGCTCTACAACTTACTAGTGTGTTATTCAATGTGCAATATATCTTGTGGTGGTCAATGACAGAATGAACAAATATTAATTTGTATTACTGCACTTATCTAAAGACTACTTCCTAAACCTAACACAACATCTAGGATATACTGTATACTACACTGATTACTGCCTACAATTGTTGATCAGTAGTAGATCTTTATCCATACACATAAGTGACTTTGATGTGGCAAGATAAAAGAACTGTTCCTGAATTTCCTCTCTGTGATTGATGCCTCATTTTTATTAACACTTGTGAATAAAACTGTGCTGATTAATTACAGCACAGGGGAACTGTTACCAAAGACGGCTCCGTTACCAATCAAAATTGTCTATGCTTATCTGTTGAAAAACAGGGAGATGCGACACCCAGTGCACCACAAAACTGGTATTTACCATGGAGATAGAAGATTAGTAGTATCTATGGAATCCCTAGAATCTCTAGTTTTAGAAGATGCCTCAAACTTTCCTCTAACAGACATTAGAGATGCACATCAAAGCCTCTGTACCTTTTTTACTCTACTTTTTACAGCTTGTTTTACACTGTAAACTGTACAGTGTCCTTGAATTTGTGAAAGGTGCTTTCAAATGTATTATGATTATTTTATACTCAAAGTATTATGAATAGTTACCTTATCTTTTTAATTTTTTTTTATCTTGTAGGCTATTCTATATTTTATGACTAGGGCTCTTATTGCTAAGCTGGTTTGTTTTCTTGTCCAACACATTTAATTTTACCACACCGCACACAACTCAGCGAAGGCCATCAAGGCTTTGGGGGATGAGATCATAAGAAGAAGATCCTATTCTACAATGACAAGCACTGCTAGTTTGTGGTAGATGAAGAATTCCACAAACTGTGGAGGAGTGTCCTAGTTGATTCCATGGATGAAGAGAAGATTGTTCATCCAATTGTGCAACTATGGGGCAGGGCAAACTTGGGGTTCAGAATGTATCTGGGTTGTTTACATTCAAAGTATGTCTTAATCATTGATAAATGTTATAAACGTGTACCTCAAAAATCTGTTTAGTTTCCAGATTAATTATGAATTGTGTTTGTTTATTATTTATTAATAATAAAATTAAATATTAAAGTGAGTCATTAGTATTGAGAAACAGAATTGCTTTCATTAAACATTTACTGACTAGAGTATTTAACTGTATTTTCAGATGCAGTGCATGCACTGTAGTGTCCATCATCTTGGACAATCTCAATTCAATTCCAAAGCATTTTACACTAATTGTACAATCATAATAAACATAAATACAACAAAATAGAGTACAAGAAGAAGCCGTAGTAACGTTACATAAACAGGGACTTTTTATTTATTTTCTGCTGCAGCAAACACAACACACAGCCTTTCGGCAACTTGAGTTTATCTACACACTTTATGGCCGACATAACCACATAAACTTTTCTGTGGCTGCAGCAAACATGGAGGTGGACTCCGTCACACCCACAAAGTAGGGCTGCACGATATGGTAAAAGAAATCATACTGCGAATATTTTAAAAGTATGAATATAACAATTGCGATATGATTATTGAAATAGTGGGAATGATAATTTTTTAATCACCAATTTCAATTTCGCTGAAAAAAACCCCCTATTAAAATCATAATGATGTGACATTTGTTGGGGTCTGTAGGAAGCGAACATGTTTTCTTACATCTGAAGAACAAGATTTTTAGGCCAGGGCATCTCTGCAGCACTACAGTACTTCATTATAATGCTGTTTTTGTTCACACATTTAACCTTTATCACACAAATGCAGCTTCTGCGATTTGCATATTGCACTTGGCCTAAATGTGATTTCAATAACATTCCGATTAATTGTGCTGCCCTAACACAAGGCCACCTTCCTTAAAGGGGAAGGCTCAGCCAGTAACTCAGGTGCTGTAAAGGTGTGTTCACACCAGACGCGAATGAAATCATAAACGCGGATTTATATGTTAAGTCAATGCAAAGCAAAAATAGACATTCTGCAGCGCTCAATTTGTGTAAATTGAAAAATCAAAAGTTTGGCAGATATTCACGCCACGTTAACCACTTAGGAGCTTGCTCAAGTAGTGAAGTGATTACGAGCGGAGGCAAAAATCCGAACAACAATGGAGGATAAAATAATAGTTGCACACCCCGTACAGTAGTTGTACAGTAGGTCGCCACCTACATGCACCAGAACAAGTTGGTTGTGACCCACCATAAAAACCAGAAAGAGAGAGAGGGGATAAAATAATTGTGTCTGTGTATGGATACCCGGAGCTATACGATACGTCCTCGTATCAATATAGAAACAGGAAACTTTTGGACGAAAGTGAGTAAGGAGGTCGGACAATCTGGTAAGTTGAAAAAAACATTTTCCACCTGATCCATTTAAATAGTTTATTAAGCTTAAAAGAGTGGGAGACTTTTCTCAACAAATAAAGGAACACTTCATCTTTCAGTTTATCAGAAACATTCAAAATCACCACATCTGGAGATATTTGGTTTTCATTGGACAGGAAAATTTGAAAAGTAGCTAAAGCTGTCAGACAAATGAAGTGGAGTAAAATATACAATATTTCCCTGAGATGTAGTGCAGTCAGTGGTGTAGTGGTGCCTGGAATGCCTTTTAATACCTCTTAATTTATGCCCCAATTTGTTTTAAAGCACCCTATCCAGCAACAAACAGTGACATGTAAGACTACTCTTGCATATTTAGTTCACCCAAACATGGGCCAGTAGTATTTGTACATTGTCAATTAACTTCAGTTCTATATTATTTATAGCCCGAAATCATAACAGAAGTTATATCAGGGCATTTTTCATAGATCAGCTCTTTATAATAGTATTTACAGAGACCCAACAATTCCCACCATGAGCAAGCACTAAACAGGCAGAAACCTCAAGCAGAATCAGACTCTGCGTGGGTGGCCATCTGCCTCAATCCCAGACTTCCTTTTCTACATTTTCAAATAAAAATACTATTTATACTATGGCTTGGCTGAATACTTGATGGTCATTATTCACTACTAGATGTGCATCCATATTGCCCAGTATGCACAGCTAATCAACATTTAAATATTTACTGTAATCAATAGTCAATATCAATCCATTTCTTTTCATCTTGTGTTAGTTCAGAGTAGTAACTAAACTTTGACTGAGAGTAGATAATCATTCTCTTTTTTTTGTCTGGACTGGTCCCCACAGAGGTTTCTGCTGGACAGAATGTCAACTTATGTTCTCGTGAGACGCGAGAGATAGCTAACCCGTAAAGTGCAGTAAAGTTTACTTTAAGTTGACTCCACAAACACACATAAAACATGACTTAACAAGCAACAACATTTAACAAAAGGACAAAATTTGGCTCTATAATGTTGGGATTTAACAATAATATGCCTCACATGGCAACACCATTTGTTGGCATTTACCATGATTAAAGGGGGCACCAAGTTTAGGTTGGTGCAATCAATTAGATTTGGCTATCAGGATTATCAAAGATAATTATAAATAATGCTTTAACTTAATAAAGACCTCGAGGCAGAACCTTTTATAAAGGAAATGATAGCAAATTAGTTGATTGAGTCTCATACAATACACTAAACTATCAATTTGGGACTCAGATTAATAATTATATTAATAAATATAACCCAAAATTACAATTAATTAGTAGGTGAAGGATTTGTAATTCAAACATAGAAGAGGTTGGCAAATTATTCACTCTTGAGAGACAGTAAAGAGACCAGCATAATTAAGAAATAGATTGTTGTATTCCCCATTATAATTTATTGTTATGTATTTGCACTTTTTCTATCTGGACACGGAGCATAATAAACATGCAACTTGTTCATTATCATTACCTGTGAAACTGTTGATTTCTACATGAAAGTTCAATTAGTAGCCCTGCGATAAGTTGGCCACTGTCCAGGGTGTACCCCGCCTAAGGCCCGAAGCCACTGGGATAGGCTCCAGTCACCCGCGACCCCGAACGGGAACAAGCGGTAGAAAATGACTGACTGACGTACGAGTTCAATTAGTATTATCTTTTTAGACAATTGTTGTTGTTTGGTTTGAGTTTTTTTATTGGTATAGGTAAGGGACATGGTCTCAAATGCACCAGAATGCAGGAAATCACATCTATGAAATTTAACATTTTCTGGGGGAGTACCCCCGGACTCAGCCCCACCAACAATATTTTTCACCAGCCGCCACTGAACGTCACATATACAAAGTTAACTAAACAGCTCTGTACTACACTAAGCACCCTGTTTATATAACATGCCCAGTGGTTTTTACCTGTTCTTTGGGAAGAAGAGAGGTTGCTTTGGGACGCTGTCTGGTTGAGCAGGCCAAGCGGGGAAGAATTGTGGTTCAGGTGGGGGAAGCAGCTGTTGCAATGTCAGTGTGCAGGCTTGGAAGACGTGTTGTCTGTAGATGCTTGTTGTCGGTTGTTCTCCGTTGAGTTAACCTGCTGCTAACTGGTTTAGTTGCTTCTTAAAGTTAGCTGGCAGATTTGGCGCTAAACTTGTTGCAGTAATCTTATGCAGGAGATTCTGCTAGCTGGCACAAGGCCAGGAGGGAGAGTGGGGAGACAAGAAAGGCCGTCCAGTGGACGACGGTAAGAGAGAGGGAACGGGGACAGAGGTCACACGTTGACAAGATGTCAATGGTGTGTTCACTGTCTCAGGGATTGTGGGACAAAAAAAGGAGTGCAGTCCTTAAATCAGTCAGTCAGTCTGTCAGTCATTTTCTACCGCTTGTTCCCGTTTTGGGGTCATGGGTGACTGGAGCCTATCCCAGTAACTTCGGGCCTTAGGCGGGGTACACCCTGGACAGTGGCCAACTCATCCTTAAATTAAAGTTCAGTTAAAATTACCCACATGAATGAACTCATCCACTGAGTTCCAACAATAATAACTCACATGGTTCACAGACAAAACAATTGTCTCTTGCTAGTCACGTTTTCCCCACATATCCAATATGCTAATGGATTAATATGCTTTAGCTAATAATTAAGCCTATGGCATTTTACATTACATAATTTAGCCGGCTAGCGGACTTTTCACTCTACTCATGACATTACATGTATTATTTTCCCTTTTTCTTAACCCGCTGGTGAGGGTTAGGAAAGTTGAATTTCAAACTGCACACACTTTTTATCTAACTAACAATGTTGAAAAAGAGGAGCTTTTTAGTGACAAGGCGTTTCTCAATGTCAAGGATGCTTCCTTGGAAGGACTGATCCTTCAAAGTCACTTCCTTCAGAGGCTAGGCGAGGCTCCTCTTTAGCATTCGGAGAATACGTAAATGGAACAGGCTAGCACGTGCACGTCATTGCATCATTACGTCAGTGAAAAGGTCCGCTTTCGGCGCTTAAAAGATGAGAAAGCTATTAATAATGCTGTGAATGGTATAATATTAATGTTAAATTACTTTGTACAACTTAACTAGTTATTTATAAAAGAAATTCCGGTGAGAGCAACCAAGCTGGCCATCAATAACATAATTTGTATATATTTGTATAATTTATAATATCAATACGGTAGTAATTTGTTTGTGTAGCCAGACAACACAGGATGGTAGTGTGTAAAATGACTCTGGTGGTTTAAGAAGATGAAAAGGACAAAGGCAGAGCAGAGGACGAATTGGTGGAAGTTGCAAAAGGAAGAATGTCGTGTAGTTTTCAGGGAGGAGCTGAGACAGACTTTGGGTGGTCAGGAAGTGCTCCCAGATGACTGGACCACTACAGCTAATGTGATCAGGGAAACAGGTAGGAGGGTACTTGGTGTGTCATCTGGAAAGAGGAAAGTGGACAAGGAGACTTGGTGGTGGAACAAGGAAGTTCAGGACTGTATACAGAGAAAGAGGTTAGCAAAGAAGCAGTGGGATACTGAGAGGACTGAAGAGAGTAGACAGGAGTAGAGGGAGATGCAGCGTAAGGTGAAGGTAGAGGTGGCAAAGGCCAAACAAAGAGCATATGAGGACTTGTATGCTAGGTTGGACACTAAAGAGGGAGAGGTGGATTTGTACAGGTTGGCCAGACAAAGAGATAGAGATGGGAAGGATGTGCAGCAGGTTAGGGTGATTAAAGAAGATGGAAGGAGTACTTTGAAGAGTTGATGAATGAGGAAAATAAAAGGGAACGAAGAGTAGAAGAGGTGACTGGTGTGGAGCAGGAAGTGGCTAAGATTAGCAAGAGTGAAGTGAGGAGGACGTTGAAGAGGATGAAGAGTGGAAAGGCAGTTGGTCCTGATGACATACCTGTGGAGGTATGGAAGTGTCTAAGAGAGGTGGCAGTAGAGTTTCTGACTAGTTTGTTTAACAAGATCTTGGAGAGTGAGAGGATGCCCGAGGAATGGAGGAGAAGTGTACTGGTGCCAATTTTTAAGAACAAGGGAGATGTGCAGAGCTGTGGCAACTACAGAGGAATAAAGCTGATGAGTCATACAATGAAGTTGTGGGAAAGAGTAGTGGAAGCTAGGCTAAGGGCAGAGGTGAGCATTTGTGAGCAGCAATATGGTTTCATGCCTAGAAAGAGCACAACAGATGCAGTGTTTGCTTTGAGGATGCTGATGGAGAAGTACAGAGAAGGTCATAAGGAGTTGCATTGTGTCTTTGTAGATTTAGAGAAAGCGTATGACAGGGTGCCGAGAGAGGAGCTGTGGTATTGTATGAGGAAGTCTGGAGTGGCAGAGAAGTATGACAGGGTGACAGATGAGGTTAGACAGGAATCTCCATGGACTATGATGTTTGCGGATGACATTGTGATTTGTAGTGAGAGCAGGGAACAGGTGGAGGAGAATCTAGAGAGATGGAGGTCTGCTCAGGAGAACAGAGGAATGAAGCTTAGCCGCAGTAAGACAGAATACATGTGTGTCAATGAGAGGGACCCAGGTGGAACGGTGAGGTTACAGGGAGCAGAGGTGAAGAAGGTGCAGGACTTTAAGTACTTAGGGTCAACGGTTCAGCGCAATGGAGACTGTGGAAAAGAGGTGAAGAGGCGAGTGCAAACAGGTTGGAACGGGTGGAGAAAAGTGTCAGGTGTGTTGTGTAATGAAAGAGTATCAGCAAGAATGAAAGGAAAGGTGTTCAAGACGGTGGTGAGACCAGTGATGTTGTACAGCTAGAGACAGTGGCACTGAAGAAAAGACAAGAGGCAGAGCTGGAGGTGGCAGAGCTTAAGATGTTGAGGTTCTCTTTGGGAGTGACAAGGATGGACAGGATCAGGAACGAGTACATCAGAGGGACAGCTCATGTTAGATGTTTCGGAGATAAAGCCAGAGAGGCCAGATTAAGGGTGGTTTGGACATGCTCAGAGGAGAGACTGTGAATATATTGTTAGAAGGATGCTGAGGTTGGAGCTGCCAGGCAAGAGGTCTAGAGGAAGACCAAAGAGGAGATTTATGGATGTAGTGAGAGAGGACATGAAGTTAATTGGTGTGAGTGAAGAGGATGCAGAGGACAGGGTTAGATGGAGGCACATGATTCACTCTGGCGACCCCTGAAAGGGAACAGCCGAAAGGAAAAGAAGAAGAAGAATACAGTAGTAATTTGTACTGGAATTTAAAAGTTAAACTTTACTTATATTTACTACGGTTATAACAAATGTTTGGTAACGTAAATATACTTTGAAACCATATTGCCCCGCTCCGATTCTGCCAACGTCTGACATTTTGAAGATAGCAAAGCTGCGCGCATAGGTTTGTGGGTGATTTGAGAGCACGAAGAGCGTGAAGGCTACACATATTCATCCTTTCCTGTATATGGCATATTTTTCGAACGAAGGACTCAGTCCTTGGTTGAAATTCCGAGGATCCTCAACATTGGAACAGTCCTTCGACGGATGTTGATGACGTAGCATCCTCGAAATTCTGGCTTCTGAGGATCCTTCCTTGACATTGAGAAATGCCTACAGACTGCTGATTTGTCGCCATGTTTCTTTTTGTCAAGCTGTCAACCTAGCAACAGTAACTAAGGGAGGCGGAACTTTGAGTCCATTCCAGTGTAAGGGAATGAGTAGCATTAGGATTTTAGCTAATCAAAATTGCCAAACACAAAGTATTAGCGTTACAGTAAGAGTTGCTATAGCTGCTAGCCATCCCTACTCTGTAGGAATTGTAAGAATTTGGGTCAGCATTTGAATATTCCACATTCAATGCATTTGATTAACCTGTCAGTTGTAATTTAAGTGCTCCTCCTTTCTTTTATTAACACAAGCGTGCCACCAGCCCTGTGTAAATGAGAGTTTTGTTTGTTCATTGCTTTTACTGCCATGCATTTCAGCTTAAGTAAGAAGAGAGCCTGAGGTAGAGCCACAGCATGCTTTCAATCCTATGTAGATTGTACTCAGCTGTCCACGTGTTTAAATCTGCGTAAACTTTAAGAGACCATCCTGACTGTTATTGCATTACAGTTAGTGCATGTTGAAATTTTAGGAAACCTATTTGGTAAATCTGCTTTGCCTTTAGTGGCCCCAACGTGATTCCTGCTAGACACACTAGATAGTGCTGTAGCTACTCCTCTTCCACAGAGAGCTACTTTTGATAATGTAGGCTAGGTCAGTTTAGGTCAGGTTACTGCCCAAACTACACCACTAGGTGTCTGCCAACACAACACCATAGCCTACCACATTGCTTTTTTGTAATAAACTAGCTTAATTTTACCCTCCATTCCAGATTCAACAATGGAGAGCCCCTGTGTAAGCAGTTTATTTCTTTCTTAGCACAGAGCTAAAACCTGAATTCAACAACAGGTTGAATTGACCCATCGCTAATTCCAGCCCTCCTTAGTTACTGTTGCTACGCCTGTCAAGCTTTCACGCCTGTCACGTCTATTTACAGTAAGTATGCGCCGGTGTCAGACATTCCCAAGGAAATACTAAGTAATTTTTGGCTAGAGCCCACAGGTCCCAGCACAAGCAGCAGCCGCCTCATACGCTGACCACTCCAATGGGAAACACACAAATTGAGGAACAGCTATGTTCATGCAGAGCAGGGTAAGTAAAATTAGAAAATAATCTAATAATTTTAAATCAAACAGTTTATCCATAAGTCTTGAGGAATAAACACAAGACATTAGCCGGACCACTTTGCATTCTCCCGCTTATATTTTTAGCGCACCAGGCTACTGCTCAGACATCGTGGGTCTAATCTACGCCTTGGAACTGGAGAGAGCCAAAGATGCTGAGCTAAGCAGCTAAGAGCTATTAAGAGTTATCAACCAGTTTTTATGCTCTGCAAAAAATACAATACTTTGGAAAAATCATGTCTAAGTGAAATCTGTTTTACACCAGAGTTGTTGATAGAGAGGAAAAGCCAACAGAAAATGAACACATTACTGTCAACAACACAAACAAAGTCCTGCTGCACCGGATTGGGGTACTCGGGGGTAGGCCGTCGATTAACAAAATGCTGAAATACATTTTAAAGTATGTCAGTGAGCTTAAGTCTTGCCTTTAATGATCTTATTTTACGTTCAAATATATCCATTATGAACAAAGAACCTTCATTATTTCCAAGCAATGCTGTGCTGAGTTAGCTAGCTAGCTAACATTAGCGTGTTCTTACCTTGGAGCAAACATAGGTATTTTTGGTAATCCTGTCGACATTTAGTTGTGAATGGGGCCTCCCACACTGCCTGATCCACGCCCGGCATTTCTCCCAAGCCCTAGAAATTGAGATAGAATCCCTTAGGTCGCAAAATGCTTGTCTCCTCCATGAAAATCAGACAGCTAGTAAGAAAGCCATGCACTATTTAGCAGACCTGCACTCAGCAGAGTCAGATCTCCTTTTACACAAGGAGAAATTGTTAGGGATTTTATCAGAACTTCAATTCTCACAACAGTCGTTTAGCCAATGTGACTCCTGTTACTCTGACTCACACTCCTCCCATAGTGAGAGGTTAACTCCCCCTCCACTTAACAGATGGCAACAGTCCCAACTCTCTGAGACAGAAAAGGGGGGGGATATACACTTTATCTTCTAGTAGATATTATGCCCCATGTTCTTTGCAGCCTCTGATGTCAGACACCTGTAGTTCTCATCCTTCCAAGAGCAGATCAGAGCTGAAAAGCCCCTGCCTATGGCAAGCCATTTTAACATTTAAAAGCTAGACTGGATGTGTGTTGCAGATATCTGTAATTCAGTTTTGCCTAGTCAAAAAGAACATTTCAAATATCCGCAACTACATTCTTCTTATCCATAATTGTCATTTCAGATATCCACAAAAACATTCTTCCTAGGACAAATGACATCACATTTGCCATTCATTTGTATGGGGTTTATCATTACAGATATCTACAATTCAGTTGCAGATATCCACTATGTGAATTACAGATATCTAAAAACTGAATTGTAGATATCTGTGTTTCCAGTTTGAGAAATCTACAATTTGATTCTGACTAATCATAACTCCACTTCAAGATATCTTTAATTCACCTCAATTCAAGATATCTAACGATGTTCCGTACAGTTGAACTTTCACTGCCAATCGCTGAATAAATACTTCCGGGTCATACATAAAATATATATCTGTGTCATCATCATTTCTCCCTCTTTCACATTCAATCACGACTGAGAGTCCCCCACTGTTTGTTCCAGTGAAATGTCAGTAAGTTTGCTAGGACCGCCCACTGCCGTTGAAAATGCATGGTGGGCAAGCTAAACATAAGATTTGTAGCTTGGGTGGGGAGACAACTAGTGCAGCGAAAATGTACATTTAGATTTAAATTATGCTTCTCACAGTATTACAATCTTTATTAAATGAATATTATGTTATCACAAAGGTTTAAATATATTACCCTTTGTTAAATAAATGCTTTGAAATGGGAATTTTTAAATGTTAATTGCGGGCCATAACCGCTTGGCGCAAATCTCAGTCAGATACAGGTTTTCCAATCATCCTGCGTGCAGTGATGGTGTTTATATTCATAAAGGGTGCATTAAGTTAACGTTAAGTTACATGAATTTAATCTATTAACATTTTTAATTGTCTTTCATAAAAATAAACATCTAACATAACTCATTTTGTGAGGTTATTGCATAGCCAACTTTTCATTAAAAAATAACATTGTTATTAAACATTAATGTTAACAGACAAAATGATAGGTTATTCTCACATATTTAATAAAATATCAAGAAATAAACAGCTCAAAATTGATCCGTTGAATGTCTATTCAAAAATGTAATTACAGATATCTTGAATTAGAGTTTTGACTAGGTGAAATGATGTTACAGATATCTGAATGCAAATTGGACCCATCCCACTTTAGGTGGGAGCAGAGCGTGTTGTTCAAATCATCAAATTACATAGCACCTGTTAAGTATTAATTTGTAATTAGCACTGATTAGCACAATTTCGGAGCAGCCAGAAAGTGTTTTTAATCAACCCCAGAAGGGTTGCAGCATTAAGGAGCTGGCAGCAAGAAATGATGATTCAAAGTTACTTTCTACAACAAGACAACTATTTCGCCGGCAAGTTAATCGAGTTCGGGGTTAAGTTTAATTTTTTAACATCAGAATTGCTAATGTGCTTGCAAAAGCTTGGGGTAGCTGTTTAATTATGCTAACTTAAAGCAAAACCGTTGCCAAAATGCATTTTTGTGAATGCACTCGTGTCAACCGCAAAATTATATTTGCAACGGTTTTGCTTTCCTAACTTGTTTTGCTGGGTTGCTGCTTTGTTACTGTAATGTTAAAGTTATTTGTAGCCTAATTTACAGGCGTGCCCTGCTTAACTATAATTTACCTGTTTCAACCTTAAGTCAATACCTACAGGCTATCATGGCTAATTACTGTGGGGGGGGGACACGTCTGAACACATCTGGTGTGACGAGATGGCTGCGTGGCGTGTCCATTTTAAATTCAGCTCCCATGTTAACAGGTTAGAGCTTGCACACGGCTTGCGAGAAATAGAACCGACACCTATTTTTCACGTGACACACAAGCGTTTTATGTGATACACACACCCCAGTCTCTGTCTAATGCCCAGTTTTTGGTACATTCCTTTTATCACATTGTCTATGAAGGCTTTCCGATTGTCAGAACTTACCTGTGTCAGGTACCACCACTCGACATTTTCAATTCAATTTTATTTATATAGCCCAATATCACAAATCATATTTTGCCTCAAAGGGCTTTATAAACTGTACAAAATACAACACCCTCTGTCCTTAGACTCTCGATTCGACTAAGGAAAAACTACACAAAAAAACCCTTTTAACGGGGAAAAAAATAATAGAAACCTCAGGAAGAGCAACAGAGGAGGGATCCCTCTCCCAGGACGGACAGACATGCAATAGATGTCATATGTACAGAATTGATTCATAGCAGAAAATCATAGTGCATACAATTATGATGACAATGGCAAAATTGTAGTGTATATATAATTATGATGAAAAGTGTGGGATGTAAAACATAAGGAAAGATGATGGGTCCAGACGGACAACCAAGCAGCTCCAGGTGGATCCCAATGAGCAGGACCCAAGCCACGAGCAGGACCCGAGCCACTTGTCCCCAACATCTGTAGAAACAGCAGCACTGCCCTACCAGGCCGCCATAGTCACAGATCCAGATACATCTCCGGAGGCTGAAATACGTGCTAAAAGTGACAGTAAGGGAGAAGAGAGGGACGAGAAAGCACAAAACTATGGGAGAGAGAAGAAGTCGAGTTAGTAACATACATTTATGGGATGAGAATACATAGGGAAGGAGAGGAGGAGAAAGGTAAATGTAAATGGACTGTACTTGTATAGCGCCTTTCTAGTCGTCTGACTACTCAAAGCACTTTCACACTGATGGCAGGAGCTAATTGCCTATCACTACAAATTAAACTAATCAGTCACACAAACTCACACACCGAAGGCACAGCTTCAGGAGCATTTGGGGTTCAGTATCTTGCTCAAGGATACCTCGACACATGGATGGGAGAAGCCGGGATCAAACCGCTGACCTTCCGATTGGTAGACGACCCACTCTGCCACCATCCACAGCCGCCCCTACATAGTAGGTGAAGAGAGAGGTGCATCCTGGGAAGTCCCCCAGCAGTCTAGGCCTATAGCAGCATAACTAAGGGATGGTTCAGGACTCACCTGAGCCAGCCCTAACTATAAGCTTTATCAAAGAGGAAAGTCTTTAGCCTACTCTTAAATGTGGGGATGGTGTCTACCTGCTGAACCCAAACTGGGATCTGATTCCACAGGAGAGGAGCTTGATAGGTGAAGGCTGTGGTTCCTGTTCTACTTTTAGAGACTGTAGGAACCACAAGTAACCCTGCAATCTGACAGCGCAGTGTTCTAGTGGGGTAATAAGGTACTATGAGCTCTGTAAAATATAATGGTGCCTGACCATTTAAAGCTTTGTAGGTGAGGAGAAGGATTTAAAATTCTATTCTGGATTTTACAGGGGAGCCAGTGCAGAGAAGCTAATATTGGAGAAATATGATCTCTTTTCCTAGTTCCTGTCAGTACACATGACAGGATTCTGAATCAACTGGAGAATCTTAAGGGACTTTTTCAGGCAGCCTGATAATATGGAATTGCAGTAATCCAGCCTTGAAGTTATTTTTGGATTATTTTTTCTGCATCAGGTGGATCCCAATGAGCAGGACCCAAGCCACGAGCAGGACCCGAGGAAGTGCCTGATTTTTAAAAAAGGCAGACCTTGAAGTTTGCTTCATGTGGGAGTTGAAGGATAGATGCTGATCAAAGATAACTCCGAGGTTCCTCACAGAGTTGCTGGAGGCCAGGGCAGTGCCCTCTAGAGCAAGAGTCTCGGAGGCGTTATTTAACATCAGAAAATTTCTGGTCATCCAGGTTTTTATGTCCTTAAGGCATGCTTGGAATTTAAATAACTGATCAGTTTCACCTGGCTTAATCGATAAATATAATTGGGTATCATTTGCATAACAATGAAACTTGCTATGAAATTATCAGCTCCCCTTGAGATCATTGGCAGCTGATTCTCCACCCTCAGATTCTCTGGGCAGCCCTAGTAACCTTGGTTAGGGCCCCTAAATGTGTTAGCGGGTCCCTGGCCTGTTGGCTGTTTTTGTCTTCGTCTGATTTCTTCTCCCTCCCTCCTCCAAGGTTGCTGTTGGCATTGCTTTCTGAGGTTTCCGGTCTTTCCGCATCCCCAGTAGGTGCATTGATCTAGTGACCTAGGAGAGAACTCAGGCCTTCCTCTCCGGCCTGGTGTCATTCTTATTTGGTAGGTCAGTCTTTGACAGGTGGTTGTCTATATGACATGACAGGAGGCATCTGGAGTGGTTTTGGTGGCTGTAGCGTGACAACCACTGTTGGGTGCGTCTGCATTTTCTTTTTCCTGCTGTCAGTTACTGCTGGACCAGCTTTCTTCCTTCATTTTTGTCTTGCTCCATTTCTTTCTCTTGCTGGCTTTGATGGTTGTCTTTAACATGAGTGACATGGTCACAGAATTGGGCAAAGGGCATGGTTTTGATTCCCACTGTCCCCTCCAACTTGCTTTGTGCTGGTGTTGGAAGCCCTTTTATTACAGTCTCTGTACATCATCTCCTTTGGAGAGGGTCCTCTTTCCTTTCCCCATTGGGGTGCCTCTTAGCATTCCGGGGTTAATTCTTGTGGGGAATTGGGGTCTCAGTCTCTCCCATACACTAGGTCGGTATTGACTGAACAAATTGCCGTCCGACACCTGTGTTCCTACTGTCATACGCATTGACGTGTGTCAAATCAATACAGCCATCTGTCCAATGCCCAATATTTTTGCCAGAATGGCTTTTATATCTCACACAGCTAACAAAAATCCTAAATGAATGTATGAAGCTATTTGTCTTTTCGTGCAAGTTTGGTATTAATCCATCCATGTCCATTGTTGTCCACACTGCAAGATATTTAAATTCTTAAATGTTTCAGTAGTTTTGGCACCCTAATCAGTGTTATGTATATGTGTTTAGTTATAAGTTTATAGTTTTATACTTTGTAAGCTGTCTCCTTTTACCAGCAGTGGTCCCTGTGTGATTTTCTGAGTCATATCTGCAACCAGGGCTACAGATTCATCTTCATCCAAGTCATATGTTTGCTTAGGCCCTTTTTTCCTACCTTCTTCATTACGTGGAGTAAAGACAAATGTCCCAGTTAAGGTTGCAGGCGTACATGCGCCAGGTTGCATGGTGGTATGGTCAAGGCTCCCAACATAGGGCCTGCTTTGTCTCTTCCTTCCCCAACAGGGGGCATATGTATCGTTAAACATTTACATTTACATTTAGTCATTTAGCAGACGCTTTTATCCAAAGCGACTTACATATGAGGAAGACAATCGAAGCAAGATAGGAATGGTTGTTTTTTTTTTGAGCAGAGGTAGAAAGGAAGAAGAAGTTAGTGATTGTCAGTTAGGTGTTGACAGAAGAGTGCTTTTTAAAGGTGGCTACAGAATCTGCTGATCTTGTAGAAGCAGGCAGATCATTCCACCAATGTGGAACGGATCCAGAGAAGGTGCGCAAGAGTGATTTTATTCCTTTTTGGCATGGTACCACCAGACGTCGTTCGTTTGCAGAGCACAGGGACCTGGCAGGAGCATAGGTCTGTATGAACAAGCAAAGATATGTTGGTGCAGAACCAGTGGTGGTCTTGTGAGTCATCGCTTTACTTGATGCGGGCGACAACAGGGAGCCAGTGTAACCTAATGAAGAGAGGGGTTACGTGCGCTCTCTTCGGTTCATTGAAGACCACGCTTGCCGCCGCGTTCTGGATCATCTGCAGAGGTTTGGTTGTGCAAGCAGGGAGTCCAGCCAGCAGTACATTTCAATAGTCCAGTTTGGACAGGGCAATAGCCTGGACTAGGACTTGTGTAGACTGCTCTGATAGGAAAGGTCTGATTTTTCTGATGTTGTAGAGGATGAATCTGCTGGACCGGGTGGTGCTGGCGACATGGCTTTTGAAGTTTAGTTGATCATCAATTACCACCCCCAAGTTTCTGACCATTGTGGACAGAGTAACGGTCTTTGAGCCAAGTTGAATGGAGCGGTCGTGGTGAATCTTTGGGTTGGCCGGTATCACAACTAGTTCCGTTTTGTCCAAGTTCAGCTGCAGGTGATGGTCTTTCGTCCAAAGCGCGATGTCACTCAGGCATGCCGAGATGCGAGCAGAAACAGTTGAATCATCAGGTTGAAACGACAAGTGGAGCTGCTTGTCATCCGCATAGCAGTGATAGGAAAAGCCATGCTTCTGAATGACTGAGCCGAGGGATGTCATGTAGATGGAGAAGAGTAGGGGACCAAGCACCGAGCCCTGCGGCACCCCTGTATTGAGATGTTGGGACACCGAGACCTCGTCTCTCCAGGATACTCTGAATGACCGACCCGAGAGGTACGATTTGAACCATCGCAACGTGATTCCAGACACACCCATAGCACTGAGAGTGGACATGAGGACGTGGTGATTAACTGTGTCAAAGATGATCGCAGACAGGTCCAGTAAGATAAGTACGGATGACTTGGATGTCGCCTTTGCCAGTCTCAGGGCTTCTGAGAGCAGCGCAGTCTCCGTGGAATGGCCGCTCTTGAAACCAGACTGGTTGCGGTCCAGGAGTTTGTTCTGTGTGAAAAAGGAGGAGAGCTGGTTGAAAACAACTCGTTCCAGAGCTTTGGCAATGAAGGGAAGGAGGGAAACCGGTCTGTAGCTATCTAATAGTGTCGGATTGAGAGTGTCTTTCTTCAGTAACGATGTGACGCATCACATCGTTACAAAGAAGCCCGCAGGCTTCTTTGAAAGCTGTGGGGAACGACCCAGTGGTGAGGGAGGAGTTGATGATGTGGGTCAGAGCAGGGACAACAGACGAAGAGATGGCCTGAAGGAGATGGGTGGGGATGGGATCCAGCGGACAGGTGGTAGAGTGGTTAGAATGAATGACCTTGGAAACGTCAGCTTCAGATAGACAGGTGGCGCCGCCTGCTAATGGTGGTTCTTTTCTTGACAAAGAAAGATGCAAAGTCGTTAGCTGTTAAATCTGATGAAGGTGGAGCAGGCGGAGAAAGGAGAGCAGCGAAGGTTTTAAAGAGAGTGCGTGAGTCAGGTGAGTTGTTGATCTTAGAGCGGTAGTAGTCCGTTTTTGCAGAGGTGACATCAGCTGAGAAATTAGAGAGGAGAGACTGGTAGAGGTCAGCGGGATCTTTTGATTTATGCCATTTTCTCTCAGCTGACCGGAGGCTGGCGTGATGCTCATGTAGAACATCAGATAACCAGGGGGCAGACGAGAATGTGTGGGCTGGTCTAGATGTGAGAGGGAAGAAGTTGTCCAGGCAGGATTTTAGAGTGGAACACAGAGTGTCAGTGACGCTGTCGGTGTTCAAGAGAGAGAGCTCCTCAGAGGGAGGGAGCGCCGACGAGACAGCAGAGGAAAAGCACGAGGGAGCCAGCGTACGCAGGTTGCGTCGGAAGGTGACCAGCGGTAGAACACTTGTAGTGTCTGGAGGAGTTAGGTCGAGGTCGAGAGTGACGAAGAAATGATCTGACGTGTGCAGTGGGGTGACCTGAGCGTGATGACTGAAGCAGTACCGTGTGTAGGTAAGATCTAGTTGATTACCAGACTTGTGGGTTGCTGATGTGGAAACCTGCTCGAGGTCAAATGATGCAGTCAGTTTATTGAAGTCCTCAGCCTGTGGCTTTCCAAGGTGGATGTTGAAGTCCCCAAGTACCACCAAAGGAGTGCCATCTTCAGGGAAGGATGAAAGGAGCACATCCAACTCCTCCAAGAAATGACCAAGCTGACCTGGGGGGGCGATAGATGACTACGAAGTGACTTTTAACAGGATGGGTGATAGTAACAGCATGAAACTCGAAGGAGCTGTTGTCACACAGGGATGTTCGCTGTTTGAACTTCCAGTCATTAGGGATAAGCAGGCCGGTTCCACCACCTCTTCTTGCGATGCGAGGACTGTGGGAGAAAGTGTGATTATGGGAGAGGGCTGCAGGAGTGGCAGAATCCTCAGGTTTGATCCACGTTTCAGTAAGTGCTACAATTGAAAGACCAGAATGATTAACAAAAGCCGTGATAAAATCAGCTTTGTTCACCGCAGACTGGCAGTTCCAAAGCCTATTGGGAAAGTAAAAGGGGCAGTTTTGGACAGTGGTACAACATGCAGATTATGAACATTGCGTTGCTTTTGGCATGAAACAGAAGTTTATCGTGTTGAAATGACAGTTAGGATTAGAAAACACATTGTGTAAGAGCAGAAGGAAAATGCAAGACCAATATAATAGCAATAAGGGATCAAAAAGAAGTGCAAACAATTAGTCCAAGAAAGTGCAATAGTCAAGTGTCCTGTGGTTGAGTCCCTGCTGGGTGGAGTCACATGCAGGTAGAGTCGATGGTCTTTACTCTCTTCGGTCTTGAGTCACATGCAGGTAGAGTCGATGGTCTTTACTCTCTTTGGTCTTGAGTCACATGCAGGTAGAGTTGATGGTCTTTACGCTCTTTGGTCTTCACTCCTGCTGCCGCGGTGCCATACCCACTTAAATACCCGTCTGTTTTGTCAGTGATTGTATTCAGCAGGACACGCCTCCCGTGACCCGGAAACAAGCCACGAGACCAATTGATACTAAATTCTATTACGCAATAACGCCACGTCACCAACAACTGGCGGTTTCGAACAAAAATAACACTGCACTAAACTTACAACAAGACACGAATCAAACCCACTTACAGTTCTTGTAGGCTTCAGCTGCTAAATTGCTTCTCCGGGACATGTCCTGCTTCATCTGTTGTCTTGCTTCCCCAATGCTTCTTTCTAGCTCCTCCAACTCTGATCCCTCCCCCCCTTTGGCTACGCTGCCTTCACTACTGCAGCGGTTTTGCTCTGCTTGTTCTAGTCTCCTGTTGACTTCTGCATAGGCCCCAAACCCTATGTGTGATAGATTCTTCACTTGTTTGTATTTTCTTTTCTGCTTTTCTGACCTTTGGCCTCACCACTTGCTGTTCTTGTACTAGTATAGCATCTTCATCCATATTTTCTCCTTCCTGCCCTATCTTCATTATTCTTTTCGCTGCGAAAGAGACTTATTCTTGTAATTTTTCTCTGCGTTTCTTTATAGAAGCACATAGCTTCGTTCCTTTATCTCGGTATAGCTCCTGCAATCTCAGTTCCTCCTCTCTTTTTTTAAATCTAAATGTAAATGACTGTACTTGTATAGTACCTTTCTAGTCATCCGACTACTACAAATCACATTTACCTATACACACACTGATGGCACGAGCTAACTGCCCATCAGAACAAATTAAACTAATCATTCACACACACACCAAAGGCACAGCTTTGGGAGCAATTTGGGGTTCAGTATCTTGCTCAAGGATACTTCGACACATGGCTGGGGGAAGCCAGGATTGAACCGCTGACCTTTCGATTGGGAGACAACCTGCTCTGCCACCAAGCCACAGCCGCCCCACCTTTTTTCTTCTCTTTGATTTGTCTTTAGGTTTGTGGTTTTTTATGAGCACTTCCATTTCCTTAATTCTTGCCAAATCAAAAGTGCCTCCCTCTGACCATTTGGTTTCCATCTCTTTTGTCCTTTTTTGCCATACCTTTCCCATATTTTTCTTTCAAAGAGTGGGTGCCGAGCGAAAAGCGCATCCTCCGCCGTTCTAGTACTGGCCATTCTTACAGCCTTAGTTGATAATTTAATTAAGGATAGCTTTAGCTATTGAGTACTTATTGATTTATAGTAACCAGAATTACTCCAACATGTTGTATTATTCAATTTGTGTCTTCACTTTATTAGGAGTTCAGGCATGCAATTAAATTGACACCCAAAGCCGAGCTTGTACCTTACTGTTTTATGAGAGTGGGCCAAGGAAACTTTAGTAGTGTTTTATTAGTCGTGTTTAATTATCAGGTCATCTATTGATGAAAGGCGACCACAAACCTCTGTTCAGGCTGCTTTCTAAGAGCAAAGCAAAATCATCACACGACTTAATAAATAATAAATTTAATAAATTAATAAATATCAATTAGTATGGAAGTCTATTAAGGTCACCTCCTTGACCTTTCTTTAATGGGTTATACTTTTTTCTGCTTTTGTTAGTTCACCAACATCTTTTTCTTTGTCTGTACAGTCCAGGTTTTACTTTCGGCTGACCCTCAAAGGCAGGGTCAACGCATGTGCTACAGCTGTGAATATTGAATATAGTGTCTGTCTCTTTTTAGTACTACAAATTCGCCAGCAGAGGGCACTCCAACACAAGGAAAGGTTCACTACCTTCAGCCTGTCAAAGCATTGTTCAAACCCCTGACATTTAAACACCCTTTTAACCATTCATAGTTTTTTCACTTTTACAACACGCATAAATTCTGTTAGATTAGTTCTAATTTCATTTTTCCTGTGGGGCTCAATGGAGCCTCACATAAAATTAATATGTAATTTAATAGTGTTCATCTATGTAATGACCACCTATACAACCTTTTTGGTTGTGGGAATTTAGTTTATTTCTTATTTTTAACTGTGTTTATTTATCTTTGCAATTTCTAGAGGTATTACAGCTCTTTTTCTACTTATTTCTATTTATACCTTATTCTGAAGTGGAGCAAAAACATCACAAATGTACCTCCTATTTATATCACGTTGGTGAGTTTAACTTAGTTTCTTCTTTTACATGTGTTAAATTTGTTATAATGTGTCTGCACGTTTTATTGAACACTTAGTCTTGTTGTGATTATCAGTTATTTTCAACACTTCAATGTATTTTTTTAAAGTCTATTTTTTGGTCGGCTCATCCTTACTGCTTGCCCAATTTATTTGACATATTTCTCGATGTGTGGTTTTTAACTGGCGTTCATGTTATTCTATTAATTTGATAGTTTTTGACATGGGTTTTATTTTTAGCCCCACTGCCCTTGTTCGTGGGCTCGGGTTTTACTTTTTCTCCTTTATTTGACCCAGATTGTGTGTTCTTTCTCAGACTCTTGATTAAATATTTTATGTAATTATATCTATTTCCTACTTATACTTTGTTAGCAATCCCACACTAATTCTAATCTAGAGATTAGAATTGAAATGGAACTCTATGCTGCGTCAGCTGACCCTATGGGGAATGCCCTCAGCGTGACCGCATCTGAATCTTTTTACAACTTAGTCCAATCTTGATTGGCGTAACGTCAACACATGACGAGGGCCTGGTCTCCATGAGGGACTTCCTGCCCGCTTGGGAAGCTCTACCTGGGGTGTCGCACTGGGTTTTGCGCACCATACGTCAACAGTGTTACAGACTTCAGTTCTGGTCCAGACCCCCAAGATTCCGAGGGATCTTGGAAACCAGGGTGGGCCTGGCACAAGCTTAGGTGATGGAGCAAGAAGTACATTCTCTCTTGAACAAAGGGGCCATAGAACACGTCCCCAACTGGGAGATGCATACCGAATTCTACAGCTGGTACTTTATAGTCCCGAAGAGAGATGGAGGTTTACGCCGGGATCTTTGTCACCGGAACCGTTCTCTGAGGAGACTTCGGTTCAGGATGTTGACGATCCCTATGATTGTGAGTCAAATTCAGTCCAAGGACTGGTTTGTCAAGATCAATCTAAGGGTCGTCATGTCTCTGGATGCCATGGTGCAGCCTTGGCCAAGGCCACGACTGTACACGTTTCCCCTGATTGCCATGCTCCCGGGGGATCTAAATAAAGTTCGCCGAACAGGGGCCCAGCTGCTGCTTGCGGCCCCGTTCTGGCCCGCCAGAATTTATCCTTCTCTGAAGGCCGTCTCAGATAACACTTCCCTGCTTATGGGTGATTTCAAAATCCCTTTTGGTGTGTATTGGGTGCTTCATTCACCCAATTAAAGTGCTTAATTCAGTCATAACATTAAGACATGATGAACACAGTGACCTGACAAGAGTCCTCTCTTGTATAGTGCTCATGTCTGGAGTTTAAAATGCTTTCCAGTTTTTATGAGACACAGAGCAAAACATTTGTAATGTTTTCAGCTTCTCTTCCCTGTGACCTTTACAGACAGTCTTGCTAAACTCTCCCCCATATGCAGGCAAAACTAATTTTCCAGCACGTAGGTCACTCATAATTACTCTTTCATGTACACCATTTCGCAACATTATGAAATACTCTCCACGTAGTTGAAAACAATGAAGTGTTTCCTAATAATATTGCCCAAAAGAAGCATAATGTAAAATTAATGGGTCCAAGCACAGAACCTTGTAGAACTCCGTGGCTAATTTAGGCATCCTCAGAGGAATCATCGTTAACATGTACAAACTGAGATTGGTCTGAAAGATACGATTTGAACCAGCGTAGTGCAGTTCCTTTTATGCCAAATAAATGTTCCAGTCTCTGTAATAGGATGTGATGGTGAATGGTGTCAAATGCAGCACTAAGATCTAACAAAAAAAGTACAGAGACTAGTCCATTGTCTGTTGCGATTAAAAGGTCATTTGTAATTTTCAACAGTGCTGTCTCTGTGCTATGATGCACTCTAAATCCTAATTGAAAATCCTTAAATATACTTTTGTTATTTATAGGTCTGATAGGTTGATATAGGTCTATAAAAAACCCTTGGAACAAGAGTGGCCTTTTAAAAAAGGGGTTAATTGCAGCTATTTTAAAAGGACAGAATAAAGACAGATTGATCATATCTAGTAAAGAAGTGCTAGCTAAGGGTCCTAAGCCTAGTTGGGATGGGGTCCAAGAGACAGGTTGATGGCTTAGATGAAGAAATTGTCAAGGTTAGTTGAATAAGTTTGACAGGAGAGAAGTGGTCAAAGTACATATCAGGTTTTTCATCTGTGTCTAAGGTCTCGTGTTTGAAGATAGAGCAGTACCAGTTGAGGCCAGGATATGATTTTGTCTTTAATAGTTACAATTTTTTTTTATTAAAGAAGCTCATGAAGTAGATACAATTGACGGCTATAGGAATACATGGCTCAATAAAGCTATTACTCTCTGTCAGCTTGGCTATAGTGCTGAAAAGAAACCTGGGATTGTTTTTATTTTCCTCTAGTAATGATGAGTAGTAGTTTTTCCTATATGTTATAAGACTAACTTGCCAGGCTAAACAGGATTCTTCCAGATTGTTGGAATGCCATTTACTTTCAAGTTTTCGCGATGTTGGCTTTAATTTAATTTGCTGTTGCCTCCTGGATTTTGGCCCTCCCCCTGGGCTCCCTCCGCCCACCCTCAGTGGTCCCGGGCTTTTTCTGGACTCTTGGTTCTTGGACTCCTGGGCTCGCGCCCTTGTTTTTGGTGGGGGTTTTGTTTTTCTTTTTCTTTTTTGGGCCGTCTGGAAGCCGTCCCTTGAGGGGGGTTACTGTCATGTCGTGGGTCTTATGGGGTGTGTTTTGGGTATGTGTGTTTATTCTGGTCTTTTGTATTTTTCCATGTAGTTCATGTTTTTTGCTTCTGTCTAGCGTTTCCTGTTTTATTTTAGTAGATGTCTGTTTCCCTCGGTCTTGGCCTTCCTTACTTCCTGTCCCTGATTGTGTTCAACTGTGTTTGTCCTGCACCTGTGCCTCGTTGTCTTCACTTCCCCTGAGAGTATTTAGTTCCTGTGTTTCCCTGTCCTTGTGTGGGATCATTGACTTGGATCAGCGACAATAAAGACTTCACTCCTCAGCTACTGTCTGCATCTGGGTCCTCCTTACCTCATCCAAACCGTAACAATAATGGTTTATTAAAATTAGAAGATCAAAAATAAACATGTACACAGATCTCTCTAAGTTCAGGAAGTCGCAGTACACAAAGCAGTTAGCTGCAACCCCCCACCCCAAGAGAGATAACCTGTCTTTGGGATTACACAGTATTTTAAATGAAAATGTGCTACTATCTGATTTGTCCAAAAAACAGTTGGGGGATGGGCCATGGATTTAGACTTAGCTCTCCCCGCGTGGTACCATCATCTTCATCCAACCAGAGGACAGCTCCTAAAAAGAAGACCAACCCACACTGCCCTGTCAGCCCAAGGACGTTTTCAGCACATTCTGTTTCTTTGAGCACACACAAGCACAAATGTCATAGCATCATCAATTTAGCAATCCTTACTTCAAAGGAACTGTTTAACTATTTTAATAACTGCATTAAAATCTTATTCACAACAAGGCAAATTATTTCACTCTAACAAAGGCAATGGTCACCATCTTAGTTTATGCTGTTTGCATAAAAAATGTTAACACTAACCATAAAATACAGCAGAAGCTGATGGGAATGGCAGTAGTTTAGCAGGTATTTGGTCAAAAACCAAGGTACTGGACATATAAAGATTTTGATCCGGTGATGGCACCACATGAAAAGTCAGAGTATCTTCAAAGTTAAAAGGTTCATCCTGAGGGTACCATGAATGTCTATACCAAATTACACTGCAATCCATCCAATAGTTGTTGAGTCATTTCACGGAAAGCCAAAAATGTTAACCTAATTGTGGCGCATATCTTCTGTAATATAAGTGCTATATAAATAAAATGTAATTGAATTGAATTAAAGGAAACATCAGAGGATCGAAGTCAGTAGGGAACATGAATGTCTGAACAATATTTCACGGCAATCTATCTAATAGTTGCGAATATATTTCAGTATTGTTCAAAGTGTGGACCGTCCTATCAACAATAAAACCATTCTACAAATCTTTATACAATAAACTATTCCATCTGCACTGGATTATGGAGATCCTCTGCATGCTCATGTTGCTGCCACTACCCTTAAACCACTTTACCACAGCGCTATTCAATTATTTGCTCAAGGCATTAAATGGTAAATGGACTGTACTTGCCTTTCTAGTCTTCCGACTACTCAAAGCGCATTCACAATACACATGACATTCACCCACATTCATACACTGATGGCAGCAGCTAACTGCCCATCAGTACAAAGTAATTAACCATTCACACACTCAGCGAAGGCACAGCCCTTGGGAGCAATTTGGGTTTCAGTATCTTCCTCAAGGACAATTCAACAGTGCGCTGGGGGAAGCTGGGATCAAACTGCCAACCTTCTGATTGGTGGACGACCAGCTCTGCCACAAAGCCACAGTCATTACTTACAGTCACTATTGACACTGAGAAATCATCTATCTAGTTTTATGTTATTTCCATTTTATTTTGTCAAATTAATTAACATACACCTTATGGGCATTAGATAGCCGGACCAACCATTTGTGAGACTAAAGCACACTTTAATTTGACTGTCAAAGCTTTACACTTTTAATCTTGTCATTCATCAGTTAATTCTCACAATAACCACAATTTCCACACAATACCAAACTCATTCTCTGTGCAGCTCTACAGCTTGACATTACATATGGGGAGACAAGGAAAACACTCGGAAAACATTTACCTCTCTAAGACAAACAGGAGTGGATGAACTACATTATACTGTTTGAACCAGCTTTGTTATTCATATTAAGTACAACATGTACATGTCAGATGTGTACAATTCTGCAATACAAAGTATAATCAAATAGTATTTAATATGACAGCCAGTAAACAGCTCTGATGATCTGTCAGGGTGAATTTATGTTAGAATTGACGACAGGTGACATGGTGCACAAGAACCTTTTTATTTTCTGCACTGAATTGAAAAAAAAGCTAAAACTTTGTACACTCAATTTCTGCAGATAGGGGACATATTTTTGACATTGCCAAATGTCTTTGAACATTAGGAATTCATCATACATTCCAGATGAAAGAAATGTACAAATGTTCCTTCATTGCCATAAAAATGTTTTAACAAAACAAAATAAACATTTGCTGGCATGTAATGTCTGGATTTCATACTGTGCAAAATGCATTTATAATTATGAAATGGCATTCAGACAGTCAGTGGTGGAGGAGGAAGGATGTGAAAATAATTGATATTCAACAGTCTCTTATTATCCACATTCACATCAAACAGCCCAACAAAAAACCCAAATGCATTTCAGGATTGCAATTACATATCTACAAAATCTGCATTTTAACAACCTAGCTATGTACACTGTACAGAGATTCAAGCACAAACATACATCTTTTACAAGCAAAAAAATCAGGCAGATTATAATACAATTCAGTGACAATTTTAAGCAGTCAGATAACCTGGACTGGGATAAGGGTTTGACTTCTGTCTGCAGACATGCGAAGATGCTACAAAGTAACAGAAAACACTGGAATGCAGTGGCGCTAAAGATGTATCTGCTCCAGATGGACATTAAGCAGATCAAACTAATGGAGAGAAACCAGATAAAATATAGACACCAACTCAGGCTTACAGCATAATGCAGCTGGCGCTTGTCAATTATTTTTGCCTAAGATTGTCAACTCTGCAGTGGAATTGTGTCCTTTACAATGTCTTTTCAATTTGAATAAACAATTACAATAATATACCACAACCAAGGCCTGTAGGATTTCGGAATAGGGCACAAAATGTAATCAAAAACATCATCAAGCCAACTCAAAATCACTAGAGCAACACAAATAAAACAATTCCACAAAACAAAATGACTGATGCTAAGAGTGGCTGTGATTACTAATCTACAAATTTAGGATTTCTATCTTAACATTACTACTTAACTATCTTTTTTTCTAAAGATAAACTGTCTTTCTGGATCACTCCTTAATTATGCCATTTTTACAAGATAAACAATGTTTTTGTGGTGCTCATATTTATTTCCAAGACTGTTATCCTGTTGTGGATGAGGTGTTCAGATAATTTTCTTAAGTAAAAATATGACAATATAAAAATGCTCTGTTACAATTAACAGCCCAGAAAATATGGAGATATTTTCTGGACTGTTAATTTAGCACAGCATTAATTTAGGCTTACCACGGAAGTGAAATTTGCATTAGCTGGTTGGCATCAGCTTAATTCATGCTTCACAATTACTGGCTCATTCATCAGCTGTGTTGCTGCTAGTTTACTAACATCCAATCATTTTCATACAGGTGTACAGTGTGGCCAATATAACCTAACACTTATAACCTCACTATTACTGTGTTGATAGCCTAATGCCAACACTGCTGCAGCTCCCTCCACAACCCCAAACCCCAAAAGAAATTGCTACTTTTTTTGTATTGCTGATTTAACTAAGATTTAATGTCCATGTTCATGAAGTGGGGATTATATCTCCAGCAGAATCCTGGCGTTGCCACTCGGATGTGAGAATTATATATACAGTATATCATGCTTCATATACTGTATATATGTACTGTATACATTTTGTTTGTATAATATTAATCTGCAAACTAGCAACTAAAAATATCAAATCATGTAGTGGAGTAGAAAGAGCAATATTTCCCTCTGAGGTGTGATGAAAGTACCTCAAAATTTAAATACTTAAGAAAATGTACTTACTTTCGACCACTGCTGTTGACAGCAGCTGATAACATTTGGTAATGAGATAAGAACAATAAGTTCATCTTGATATAAAACCTCCACTGATAATATTTCTGATAATTATCTGAATACCTCATCCCTTTACTGGTCAATCTGAAACAGAGTTGGATAGGCAATGAAAGTTGGTAGCCTGTTATCATGATCAGCTACAATTTTGGGTTAACATTAGAATTAAACATTTGCCCTCGGATAATAGCCTTTAAAGACTAAATATAAGTATTGTGGCTTATCAGTAGATAATCAATTTGTGATCTCATGGTAACAGTCCTCAAAATATATTAGCAACTACTGGAGTTCTTGGTTTCTGAAGAAAACTAAGATTAAGATGGAAGGTCAATGACAAACTCAACATTATGGGCTAATGAAACAGGATAACTGAAGTGTCATGGCTTGATGGCGGACTTGATTTTATTTGGGAAAGGAGCGAGCACATTCTACATTAAAACAAATGGGGCCAGAAAACCTGTTTCATACTTATTCACCAGAATGGTCATACTATTTTACAAAGTCTGTACAAGCTCAAAGCACTACAAAGTTTACAAATCCAAGGAGGGAAAAAGGAAAATTGGAATTTGTGTCTTTTTTTTAGAAATAAGTGGTCTGATGGGCTTCTGTGAAGAAGCAGGTAACCAAACAACCCGTTCACTTAAATTATTGTCCCTTCTCCTTTGTCTAATTTGTTCTCTACTGGAGCTGTAAATTTCAATCTCTTTTGGACAAGTCTCATTTTTTTCACATTAAAAATGGCTCCTTCCTTATTGGGGCAGGAAGGACACTTATGAATGTTTCTGCACAGCGGGGACAGGACTGCCAACACACTCAGTTTTTTGTTCATGGAAAAACTCTGTCCAGAAAAAGTTAAAAAGTTTCTGGACAGAGTTGCATGGGAGAATATTACTTAAAAAAAGTTTAATGTGTTTTTTTTAAGGTCATTGTTATAGTCCATGGTTGTAACAGTACCTAGAATTGCTGACAAAGTATTTTTTCCCCCGTGATAACATCCGCTTGTGCATCTTCATAATTTGCACCAATGTTATGCTCCTTCTGGCCCATTATACATTCCATTGCATGCCCGTACTGGTCAATCAATCACACCTCAGTCTGTTGTTGTGAGTCAGTGACGATGGTCACCCCTCGACGAAGCTCATCCATACTGTCAAAATCGCTGCCATGTTCAGAGTCATCCAGCCCGCAGGGGATTGACATGTCTGAGGATGATGAAGCACCAACAGAGAGTCGCATATTTTGTGACACAGAGTCATCAGTTTCCCCATTTCCTGGGGTTGAAGTGCTGAAGTCCCCATGGGGTACCTCCCCAAGGGGCAGTTGGTGGGGTGGCAGGTATTGGCTGGGGTGGAAGTGTGGTCTGGCATGCTGACGTCTGGTGCTGCCAGAGCTCAAGGTGCTCTCCTTGGAGACCGGCGGGTTAGCGGGTGTGTAGGACTCAGGATAGTCCTCACCTGTGGGCAGCGGAGGTGGAAACTGGTCTTGCCTCAAGAACTCTTCTTCGTGGGGAGGGGGGTAGTCGCTGTCGATGTCATAGCCCCCCAGGTAGTAGTCTGACTCCAGTTCACGGGTGCTTCCTCCAAGGCGGGGGGCTGAGCCTGCTACATTACTGCCATGACCTGCCTCATAGCCTGGCACCTCTTCAATGTCAGACAGCCTGGTACTTGGCATCCAGTCTGACGTGTCCCAGTGATATGCTGGACAGTAGAAAGGGAGATGGTTAGTAACAATCTGGACTCTGAAAATGGTAAGAATTAACAGGGGCTCATATGGCTGAGCCAACAAACTAGCCCCCACAGTGTGCAGCTCTGCAGCAGACATGCCTTACTGAAGGCACTAGGCACGTTAGACTCAGTACCATCAACCATACACAGAGGTCTTGAAGGTCAGGTACATGACAATGCACAACCTGTACAGAAAACATGTTAGGTCAAGTTAGGGTAAGTTACATGCACAATAGAAGCCTTTGAGGATCGGGGTTACACAGGAGGACACAGCATGCTGAGCTTCATGAAGAATTGCAGCACTCAAGACATGTTGACGTTGATTCTGAATGTTTGAGGGATACATCAAATATCTTGTAGGTTTTCCTATTGGTCAAAGTAGCAAAAGAATAATGTAATGTGCTGTCGGTGGGTTGTTGGCTCCGATGCACCCTGTTACCACTTAAACACTACATGTGAGTACTTAAATACGCAGTATGGATACAATGATTAAGCCTATAATTAATCAGCTTAGAAGATGTGCCCAATTTCAGCAACTACAAATGAGACTATCCTTGCCAGAATACTAGGGGTGTAACGATACCCAAAATTCATGGTTTGTTATGTACCTTGGTTTTAGGGTCATGGTTCGGTAGATTTTTGGTAAACAAAGAAATGTTGAAAATAAACATTTAACAGTGGCCATCATTTTAATTGTAAAAGGTTTAGGCATTAAAATACTGGCATATTGTAAAATTGGAAAAAGTTAATAATAAAAATAAACAACACATATCTGTAATGCTCCATCATAAGTGTTATATATTGTGATTTATGGCCTCTTACTGAAACCTGTTGTCAAGAATACCACATTACATGTGAGTGTTGCTAGAGGACACCCGTCTGTTCAAGTAAATAAACCAGCTACTGCTGCATTGAGAAGTCATTTTCCGTCTGATTAATGTTGTGACTATTAGTTTAAGTTGGAGTAATGCTCTAGAGAAACAACAATAAGACTCTGACTTGCTGATAATTCCTGAACATGTGGTGCTTGGTCAAACCAAGCAGCGACACGGAATATTAGCTGTAAATCTTTTACACTGAAGCACTTTTTATTCTGATAGTGTTGATTCGTCAAATAACTCTGGATTGATTCTGTGGACAAAAATTTCACTAAACACATTCGAATGAGGAGGCTTACCGGGCCAACATGGCAGTCTGAGAGTTGTTAGCTTCTCAATTCACAACTTATGTGAGACATTTACCGTCTAAAATACAAGCTGAGGAGAAAGAATGAACTCATTCTTGGCTTCTCTACATCCCATCCCTAGCACATCGCAGCCCTTATGGCACTGGGGAGCAACAGTTTAAGCTCCTTGACAACACCACCACCTTGCCATGGTTTCCCTCAAACTTCACAGACTTGTGAAGCTTTACGACCCACTGACGCTCTTAGAGGATGGGAGGCCCAAGCTCAGAGCCAAGCCGAGATCCACTCCAGCACATGAATCTTAATCCCTGGTCTCCAGCAGTAAACGTCTGTCCTTCTCTCCGCCTGAGGACCTGGTCTTGGAAAATCGCTTTGAACCACTGAAAGACCTGAAACCACCTGTCTCTCCCTCAGGCAAATGATCCCCAGTCAGTGCCAAATGCTCAACCACTCATCCCCGTCATCCCTCGCTGATTTCAACCCGTGATATCACCAGTGTCCCTGAGCATTGCTCACTGCCAGTGGCCCATCTTCCCACAGCCAGCCAGGGCACCGACACACTGTCGTCTTGCACCCGGCTGACGGTGCCTCATCACCTATGCCTGCTGGTTGCATCAACCATTATTGGAGCCACCTCAAAGCTGCCCGGCTTCCTGCAAGGCACTGCTCTACCTCGGGTGCTTACAGCTGCGACAAGTGAGAAGGGCATCAGCCTCTTCCCTTCCTCGCTGGCTGAAAGTCGTGAAAGTCATGTAAGTCTATTTGGAACCGACATTAACTCTTTAGATCTGATGGACCTCACCCTAATGTACCTATTGGAGACACATGCATGATTATGATGGATGTGGAATCACTGTATACAAACAGATCATAATGCAGGTTTACAGGCCATGCAACAATTAGATGAGCCAGCTCTTCCAATAGATTTTATCACTGAACTCACAAGATGGACATTGAAGAATAATGCATTTCTCTTCCAGGAACAGCTGTACAGGCAGTCTTGGGGCACAGCAATGGGCGTGACCTATGCATCCTTCTATGCTAACCTATTTCTAGGAGTGTGGGAAGAAAAATGTATTTGGACCCCATCCAATACCTACTTTGACAAAATAAAATATTTGGACACTACAAGAGCTTGAAACTATCTTTATATTTCGATCAGTGGCTTTTTGGTGGATAGTAGTATGTAAATTCCCATCATCTGTTTTTGTGACTTTCAAGTCTAGGAAATTGATTTCCTTTTTGCTGTATTCCAATCGATGTTCTCATTCAGATGGCACCAACCCCGAAAGACAAGGTTGTACAGATTTATTTTCCCCCTCCCACACGAACTATTTCGCTATAAACGCCCCGTGGAACTTTTAAATGTCGACGTTGCAATCATTGTGATAATGTTGTGGCAAGATGGGAGCACATCTCGCCTATATCAAATTTGACACTTAGCCAATTGCAACACCATGGACTGGTGTGCCCATGTGGTTGTTTTTATGTAGGATGAACAAAAATATGAATAAATGACTTAATTGCAAAACATAAAAATGCTATCTTGCTAAAAAATGTTGAACACTGAAAGTCATGGTGTTAGAAGTTGGTGAAAAGGATATAGGAGGCGACCGCCTAAAAAAGACTACTCAACGTAGCACCTTTTGGATTGTACAACTGCAAGCAACAAAATACCCTGGCCTCAATGATGAAATAGACTTTTCTCCTTTCCTGTGAAAGATTACTCCAGGAATAATGCAATATGGACCTACTAATGTTATAGCAATTTTTGTAGACATTGTGAGCTTAAAGCAAGAAGTTAGATTTTTCTCCTTTTTTAGTGATATATTACTTCAAGAATAATGTAAAGATTTGTGTTTTAAAAAATAGAACTATTGATTTTATGGCGATTTCGTAGTCATTATGAGGTTGGGGCATGACTAGAAAAATAGGATTCTGTCATAGTTTATAGTTATTTCCTGTTTAATTTTGGAAATATTCTCCTGCCCTCATGTGTCTTGTTTCTGTTGGCCCTTGCTTGGATTTTGGGACTTGCCTGCTCCCTGTCGAATATGTTTGTCTGTTTTGGACAGCTTTCCTGATTTCGACTACTGCCTTCCTGAAATCTGAAATCTTTTTTTTTGGCATTAAAAAATTATTTGGTTCAAACGAAAAAACGTACACAGACCTTCCACCTTGATTATGTTAAATCTTTTTAATATTTAGGTTTTCCTTTTTTTCACCACTTCCTTCCACCCCCCTTCCCCTTCCTCCTCTTTCTGTCTCCCCTCTATTAATGATGTATCACATTCTTGTGTTTTTGACACATTTTTTGGCTAGCACATAGATAGAGAACCACCCTCTTACTCATTAGGGTAACATAACATAGGTGTGTAAGATACTGTTGACAATGAACTGGATGAAGACCTGTGTCGGTCGTAACGCGTTGGTCATTTTATATACATATAAAGGCATTATAATTTTGCATAAATCCCACAGTGTGCCTTGTATTGTTTTTGAAGGAGACATGCACTTTATATTTTTAAATGGGACTGTGTTCTTCTCATGCAACAACCATAACAAATTAATCTTATTATCATTATTATTCCTACCACTATTATTCATATTATTGTTTTATTAATATTACTACTACCATTACATTACCATCGTCCGTCTCTTCTTTCTTAGTGTCACTTTCAGCAGGTATTTCAGTGTCCGGAGATGTATCTGGATCTGTGACTATGGCAACCTGCTGGGGCAGTGTTGCTGTGTCTATGGTGCAGGGGACGAGTGGCTCAGGTCCTGCTCGTTGGCCTTCACCTGGAGCTGCTCGGTTGTCTGTCTGGACCCATCATCTTCCCTTATGTTTTACCACCTAAACATTTCTAACATAATAATATATATATATATATTATATATATACAACAATTTTGCCATCATGGCTGTATATGTTATAGTTTTGATGCTATAAATCTATTCTGTACTTATGACATCTATTGCATGTCTGTCCGTCCTGGGAGAGGGATTCCTCCTCTGTTGCTCTTCCTGAGGTTTCTATCATTTTTTCCCCCTGTTAAAAGGGTTTTTTGGGTAGTTTTTCCTTAATCGAATCGAGGGTCTAAGGACAGAGGGTGTCGTATGTTACAGATTGTGAAGCCCTTTGAGGCAAATGTGATTTGTGATACTGGGCTATATAAATAAAATTGAATTGAATTAGAATATTATTACTTAAAAATTCTATGTGGAATGTGCATTGTGCTACTGTATGCTCTCTGACCTCCTGCTCCCCCCTCCCCCACTCAATCAAAGAATCATGCAGAAAATTGGAGAAAAAGTGGCACGAAAGAACACTAGAAGTATTTCGCCAGGCTTGGAGAGAATCACTGCTTATGTAAAAATATGCTACTCTGATCTGATTTCTAAGAGACACAACCCCAGATTTTTATTCAACACCAATTATAAGCTCAATAAAACAATAAAACAACACTTTTTTAAAAACAGCCATGGTTAAACCCTTATTAAAAAAAACAACCTTGACCCACAAAGTCTAAACAATTATAGACTGATCTCAAATTGTTCAAACTGTTAGAAAATGTGGTTGCTAGCTAACGCACTGCCCATCTATCCAGTAATAACCTCTCTACATTTGAATGCACAAAAGACTGAAATGTGCATGTTGGTACAGCTAGATTCACACCCCTTTTCACAGATATTTCCGTTAACCTGTTTGCTGTACAATGTTTCACACCCATACAGTTAAGAATCTAGGAATAGTATTTTATCCCCCTCTTTCATTTGAGCCACAAATCAAACATATAACACAAACTGCCTTCTTCCAAATTTGTAAAATAGCCTAAATACACCCCAGTTTACCAAAATCAGATGCTGAAATATTATGATGAAGCCTTGCTTTACTACTGTACCCCTGCTGTTGCTAAATGCAATTTCCCCACTGCGGGACAAATAAAGGCTTAACTTACTTACAGTATGATCATTCTATATGGTGTCAGAAGTGAATGTGAGGAGCTATGGCCAAGTTTAATCCTGCAATGAATTCATTCTTTGAAAAACCGGGAAAGTGTAGTGAGTAGCCTGATATACACCATGGGAAACGAGTCAGAGAAAATTTACAGATTGTTTGCCTTCTCCCCCCTTGAACATGTGCTAGCAAAGTATTTTGTGCCACAATGAAATGTGATTCATGAATGCGCACTGTTCCACCAGCGCATGCCTCTACTTGTGCAAGTGTTTATTTTATGCAGCTGGGAGAGAAAGCAGAGACTTTCATCAGGGGTCTGTATAAGCTTTCTGAACATTGAACATTGTGACTTCAGCACAAACAGAGACAAGAATATTTGCGATAAGATTGTTGTTGGGATATTGGACGAAGATGTCTCACAAAAGTTGCAGTAACGGAGGACCTGAAGCTCGTGCTGGCAGTTTAAAGAGGTGGCTTCACAACTGAGCATCCAGGGAGAGGCAGCCGGGATGATAAATGAAATCACGAATAACCACAACAAATTCATGAAATGTCATGGAAAGCCAAAAGGGGGAAAGTAATGGACAATGTGGGAAAGTGAGGCACAGTATAGATGAAAACTGCCCTGCTAGTAAATCCACATGCAACAAAGCTGAACATTGGAGCAGTGTGTGAAAAAGTAAAAAAGCAGTGAGTGAGGTTGCAAAGCAATCAGAAAAGCTGCAGTTTCTTGGAGCTGTAAATAAAGTAGACGGCTCAGCTAAGCAATGGACTGTGGAGTTGCTGGTGGACTACTCTGGTCCAGATTAAAATTGACACGGTGGCACGGTCGAGCATATAGTGAGCACAGGATATTAAAGACCGAACCTGTAAGAATACAGCTTAAAGCCAATGCTTAACCATATGCTGTAGACACCGCACAATGCATACCCCTCCCCTTGCTGCAGAAAGTAAAGGATGGAGAGAAAGGGCATCAATGAGTGAGTGACACAACTTACAGACTGGTGTCCACCCATGGTGCGAGTAGTGGAGACGAGTACAGGTAAAGCCTGCATCTGTTTTGATCTCAATAGGCTGAATGAGTTAAGAGAGAACAGAAGAGATAACAGCAAAGCTAAGCAGAGCCACCACCTTCTCTTCACTCAACACTGCCAGCGGCTTCTTCCAAATACCACTCCACTCAGATAGCTGTAAGCTCACTACCTTCATCACACTATTTGGACGTTTCCACGCTACCATTGACAGAATCTGCCAGAGGAAGATGCAGGGGACTCTGTAAGGACTGGAAGGTGGTGAGGTCTTTATGGACGATATTCTCATGTACAGGTCAACAGTCAACAGCAGTTCCTCAGCCACCTCATCTAAGGTCCGGGATCCAGCCTGACCCAGACAAGAATACTGGCAATGGTTAACTTTCTGGAAAGACACATCCCCAGCCTCTCAACTGTGAGAAAGCTGCTGCATGAACTCCTGAAAAACAAGAATATATGGACCTGAGGTAATGTGCAGCAAACAGCCTTTGAACACATAAAGGAACCGTTAACAACCACACAAGTAGTTGCCCACTATGATGTGAATAAACCCACTCCTGTATTATCTGATGCAAGCAGTTATGGACTGGGGGGTGTGCTTCTACAACTCCATGGGGAGCAGTGGAAACCTGTAGCATATTGCCTTTAGACATCTCACCGAAGCTGAAACCCACTACCCAGAATTGAAAAGGAAGCTCTGGCAGGCGTCTGGGCATGCGAAAGTTTTGACAGATACCTCAATGGACTAGAGCAGTTCAAACTTGTAGCCAACCACAAGCCGCTTGTACCCCTTAACACCTGCAGCCAACTGAAAAGAACGCAACAAAAGGAACCTCTCATCTCAACAAACTTTCTGAGCAACCCTGAAAGAGAGTTGCAATGGACCTGTGTAAACATGAACACCAAAACTAGCAGTTTAGCAGCTGTGAAAGGACAGAAAGGAAAAGGCTAAACAGGCCCACTACTTCAACCACTGCGTTGGAGCAAGATCCATGCCTGCTCTGCAACCAGGAGACATTGTACTCTTGAAAAGAGTCAGAGTTAGGCTGCATCCCTAACCCCTTTGCCAAATCAGACTGTGACCAGATATGGATGAGTTTGCAAACCACTCACCAGACTCAACATGTAGACAAGTGACGGTCTCTGGGGTGTTTAAAAAAATTAATTAAGGGGGAGAGTGTACATTGAAACTGATTTTGATAATCTTTATCTGTGGTAAATTCAGGTTTATTGATCTTAAAGTGGTAATATTAAGTTAAGAAACAGATATAAATATACTGGTCCCTTTTCAACTCAGCAAAATACTGCAATATTACTTTGTGCCTTAAGGGACAAGTGCTGTCAAGATAGCCATTTTGGTTAGAATTCAGTTAGAGTTTATGTCAATGTTATTAGGACAATAACAGAAAAAGAGACTCTCTGGGTGATGTGCACTTTCAATAAGCTGAAGTTGAAAAATTGCAGCTTGTGGTCATTTAATGCATTTTAATTCAATTCATTTATACAGGGAGGGCACAACGGACTGACTAAAATGCACACATCAAGGCACATTCTAGCAGGGCTCAAGCACTTTGACCATATGCATAAATTCTGTATTCTATGACCAAGTATGGTCGCATATCCACAGTGATATTAAAAACTCCTAAAGTTATTAGTTATTACTTTGGCATGGTCCGAATCTGTAGCGAGACCCTGTGGGGAGATCATGTCATGGGACATGATCTAAATGTCAAGGGAGGATCCTCCAGCTTTGGTCTCTCATTTATGTTTACCATTCAGAGGCAGCGATTCTAAATGAGTTTGACAGACCTGGATGAACGGGCTAAGCCGACTAGCATGCTACAGCTGATAGACAACAACTGGTGCACTACCCAAACTTTCCAGGTAAAACTTGCACTCTAGTAGTAGCCATAAATAGACTATCAGAAATTGATTGGGTCACAAGGTGTACCGAACCAAGGAAGTCACAAACCGAAACAAACTTCCTGTACCAAACAGTTTGGTATGAATACACACCTAGAGAATATATACAGGATTGATTGTTCATTCTAACCTATGTTCATGCTTTCCTGAGAAGTGACCTATTGTGGCCTTACAGACAAAAACTGTTCACTACAAAACCAGAAGTAGTATTATATTGATATAGTGCCGCAAAACCTCAGAGCTAGTAGGTTGTGTTGGATGGTTGGATGTCTCCCTGTGACACAGGTGAGTGTAGTTCAAATCCCTTCTGCTACTAACAGTCAATGTTGGTTTCGTTTCACCATGATCAAAATCTTAACCTAACTTTATCCACATAGTATTAGTTGTGTGATCAACTTCATCAAACCGCAACAATAAAAGTGATTGATCAGAAAACAGTCATATGAATCATTTTTGGGTCTAATGGGTTGTTTTGGAAGGGAGTGATAAACAATGAGGGCTTATTTGGGCATGTCATTCTGCCAATAGGGGTGCCGGATCAGAAAATGCTTATATGGCTTGTTTTGGAATGAAAATGACAAACAAACTAGAGGCTAAAACGTATTATGTAGTGTCTGAATTTACCACCAGGAAACTACACTCAAATGACCCATATATAACTATTTTTCTATCATTACATGTACAGGTGTAACTCAAAAATGTGACCCGTCACGGAAACCAGGGACACAAGTTGGCAGCACAATTTTCGAGCAAAATGAGAAAGAAGCGTTCTTTTTCAAAATCGGTGATTTTTGCTTTTTTGAAGAATTAGCTGAGATCACGAATTTTGAGGTTGAAATCAGGTTATTTTTCGGAGATTGACAGGGCGTGTCATTGTCTGTGTGTATTTCTATACTGGATAAGCCGCCTTTTGTTTCTTTGTTATTGCCCCACCCTCCAAGGGAAGCGTGGCTACTAATGCAGCGCTCTGGCCGGCGCTAGCTGATATCAAAATTCAATGAAGATGGATGCTGCAAAGAATATCACAGATGAGCTGAACCGTGGCCGTTACTCAGAAAATGTTTTGAAGTACTTCTTCGACAAGCCAGATGCTTACGAACAAGCGCTCACTGATCCTGAAGACGATCTGAGCAACGATGAAAGCGGCATAATAAGACTGAATAATATCCCTAATCTACAACTGAGCGAAGATGAAGACGAGAAAGAATGTATCGGACTGGTGTCAGACGAGTTGGACCGTAAGATATCAGAGGCTATATCAATAGTAACATTTGATGCGGATAAAGACAGAGAAATGGGGAAAATCCGTAACTTTGACTGTAAATGCTACACAAGAAGAAAACAGAACTCTCTGCATGGGAGACAGTCCTGTAGCCAGAAGCATTCTCTAGACATTATGTACAACACACGGCTGGATTCTTTAGCTATGGAAAAAGAGTGGCAGGACATGCGAATGATTGGACAGAGGCAAACAGACGCACAGTGCAAAGTTCGGAGATGGTTACATCCACAAAGAAGACCCTGACAAAAAGAAAGTGTGCCAGATAGACTTATTTAATTGGCGGCAACAAGATCTGCAAGAATACTTTTCTGTTTTTTATGGGGTTCATTCTAAGAACACGTAACGTTACACGATATCTCATATTTAGGCCATGTTTAGACCTTCCCATACCTACCTATTGTTATTAGCTAGCTCAGGACTGTTGTTTTAATTGTAATCGTTAGCATCGTATCACTTGCCAAAATACCCCATTACTATAATGGGCTTTTAGATGGTAATGCTAGCGTCTGCTATTAATTTGAATAATGCTTCAATTGCTTGAATTGACAGGTGTGAATGACTTAGCCCACTTAAACCTGCCTAGCTAGCTCATGACTGTCGTTTAAATTGTAATCGTTAGCATCGTATTACTTCATTTTTGTAAAAGTCAAAAAAGATAAATTACTGGCATTTACAATGCACATTATCCTTTATTATTTATAGTATGCAGGTCCGATTTTTCCCGTTGCGTTTGTTGTTGCTATGCAACCATGTAGCTTTACAGGTGGTATGGCTTAACTAAATGAGACGTAAATGAGCCCTATTGTCACTCCCAGCAGGTGAGAACAGGCACAATCTTTAGAGACCATTTTCTCCCTTTTGAGCTTTTTTGAGTGCCTACCTTCAAATGGCCACAACTTCTCCAAATATTATCAGATTTCCATGTGTTACACATCGTTGGAAAGCTTGGAGACACTACACTGAATCTGTGAATAACTCAAAATGCCCCAGAGCCGACTTGTGTCCCTACTTTCCGTGATTGGTCACAAATTATAATATCGTGCAAAAGTTCATTTATTTCAGTAATTCAACTTAAAATATAAAACAAATGTATTATATAGACTCATTACATGCAATGTGAGATATTTCAAGCCTTTATTGGTTATAATTTTGATGATTATGGCTTACAGCTTACGAAAACCTCAAATTCAAAATCTCAGAAAATGTAAATATTGTGAAACGGTTCAGTATTGTAGGTTCAAAGTGTCACACTCTAATCAGCTAATTAATCCAAAACACCTGCAAAGGGTACCTGAGCCTTTAAATGGTCTCTCAGGTCAGAAGTCTTCCCCATGATTGCGGATTCTGAACAAGACTGACAGTTGTGCAGAAAACCATCATTGACACCCTGCAAAAGGAGGGAAAGTCTCAAAAGATAATTGCAAAAGAAGTGCTGTATTAAAGCACATTAATAGAAAGTGGAAGGGAAAAGTGTGGAAGTGTGGAAGTGTGGAGAAAAAAAAGGTGCACAAGCAGCAAGGATGACCGCCTGGAGAGGATTGTCAGGAAAAGGCCATTCAAATGTGTGGCAGAGCTTCACAAGGACTGGACAGAGGCTGGAGTTACTGCATCAAGAGCCACCACACACAGACGGATCCTAGACATGGGCTTCAAATGTCGTATTCCTATTGTAAAGCCGCTCCTGAACAACAAACGTCAGCAGTGTCTTACCTGGGCTAAAGGGAAAAAAGAACTGGTCTGTGGCTCAGTGGTACAAAGTCCTCTTTTCTGATGAGAGCAAATTTTGCATCTCATTTGGAAACCAAGGTCCCAGAGTCTGGAGAAAGAATGGAGAGGCACACAATCCAAGATGCTTGAAGTCCAGTGTGAAGTTTCCACAGTCTGTGTTGGTTTGTGTAGCCATGTCATCGGCTGGTGTTGGGTCACTGTGCTTTAAGTCAAGAGTCAAAGCAGTCGTCTACCGTGACATTTTAGAGCACTTCATGCTTCCTTCAGCAGACAAGCTTTATGGAGATGCTGACTCCATTTTCCAGCAGGACTTGGCACCTGCCCACACTGCCAAAAGTACCAAAACCTGGTTTAATGACCATGGGATTACTGTGCTGGATCAACTAGCAAACTCGCCTGACCTGAACCCCAGAATCTATTGCCAAGAGAAAGATGAGAGACATGAAACCAAACAATGCAGAAGAGCTGGAGGCCGCTATTGACGCATCCTCAGCTTCCGTAACACCTCAGCAGTGCCCCAGGCTGATAGCATCCATGCCATACCGCATTGAGGTAGTAATTAATGTAAAACAAGCCCAAACCAAGCACTGACTACATACGCTATAGTTTTCAGAGGGCCGACATTTTCTGTATTTAAAATCCTTGTTTTATTGATTTCATGTAATATTCAAATTTTCTGAGATTTTGAATTTGGGGTTTTCATAAGATGTTAGCCATAATCATCACAAATTATAACCAATACAGGCTTGAAATATATCACTTTGCATGTAACGAGTCTATAATATTAGTTTCACCTTCTAAATTGAATTACTGAAATAAATAATTAATTGCACCATATTCGAATTTTCGAATTTCACCTGTATAAGAGATTCCAACAGCCAGTGGTATATGTCTGGCTTCCATTATTTACATCTAATTGGTCCAGCCTTTGTGAAGTATTTACTGGTGATAGATGACCACCAAAACACAAAAGAAATGGTAAATAGTGTGTCACATGTTTTTCTGATTCTGCTACACCATTTGGCAGATATGTGGGAGACTTGTTCACCCATTAAAACATATTCTGTCTTGAAATGCCAACTTTGAAGGAGAGGGCATCTGAAATGGGACCCAGTTAGGATATGCTAAGGGGTTAGCATTGAGTACTGGAGCCAACAATCTACTGACATAGCATGAATGATGATTCTCATCACAAACGTTTGGCTTAGAAGTACAATTTACTCTGCAGATTTTTTTAACTGAAGTCAAATTTAGTTTAAAAGCAAATGGTGAGTGAAGTTTAAACAAAAGCAATGACAACTCAAACAAAAAGATATCCATGCATCACAGCAGAACACAAACCACAGGAAAACTGAGGCTGTGAAAACTTAATCACACAACAACTGGTACCATGTACCATCTGGGGTGGAGATAAAAATCCAAAGTGACATGGTGGATTGCATGAAGTTGAGAGTGGCAGGCAAAAAGTTGTTGGGTTGGGGGTGGTAGAGTGACTGTCATGGGCACCACAGCAGAATGAGTGGCCAACAAGCTGTGGGAGGGGTGGGAAATCACATCAAATCACACATATGCACACAAAGCTCCGAGTAGGGAAGGGTATGAGCAGAGGAATTTACAGAAGTAGAGAGATATAGGGGGTAGACAAAATAACTTCAGTCAGGATAGACTAGTTTAGAGATGAAAAAGGTAGATTTAAGATTAGATTTTCAAGTAGACTATATCTGGGGTCCAGCACTGGGGACTATGGGCATGACAGATAGGTAGGTCGTGGGCAAAGTGATGGTTGGATGTTGGCTTCAGGTTCAGGACCTCGGAGTAACGCACTGTAGGTGCAAATATTAATTAGAGATTGGCTTGCCTGCAGAAGGATGAGAGGAAAGTTTGCTTTCAGTGTAAAGGTGCCCTGTGGAGTTTTCTTGTAAAGAAACAAATGTTATGTACATTCAATGTCACCAAAATGCATTGTGTGAATCTTTGAGGTCTAAAAAATGTTGAATAATTTTCCTTCCTCATAAAATATTTGCAGTCATTTTTCTGAAAAGAATGAAACCTGCATTGTTTACATCTACAGCTACAAGTCTTCATCTTCCCTTTGTTTTGCCGATGCTACATTTCTTAACGCATTAAGAAATGAACGCATTACTGCCACCAGTGAAGTACTGTAAACCCAATGGCAAGAATGTGTATGCATCTTCATGTACATGCACAAGAACAAACAAAAGAGGGACCCACTCACAAAAACTGTACTTCAAGTGGTGCACACAAAAACTCCACAGGGTTCCTTTAAATATATGTAAATGCCTGGTCATTCCAGCAATTGGCTCGCAACAATAGTGCTGGAAGCTTGGTGGCTAAGTGACTACTCCCAGGACTATTGAACTAATGTAGCTGGCAAGCTAACTGCTAACAAGCTGGTCATTACCTGCAAATTGTCAGCACTGTCAAGATGTTTTGCGATTGGTCAACAGCAAGAAGTTGCATGTCCAAGTTCACCAAATTTTAACTTTGCACTGGTTTATTTCTTCCCTGTGAGAGGGTCCGCAGATTGTGGTGACTGAAATGATTTATTTTCAAAATGTAGCTGTTTTAAATGCTGGTGTGACAAGCTGTAAAGCCTAATGTCCTCTGGAAATGCATCATGTTCTGGTTGCACTGAGGCTGCCAGAGACAATTAAAGACACTATCCAATGAGTCAACGGAAAGCAAGTCTGTTGTATACCACTTGGAGCTAAATCTGAAATTAATTAATCATGCCTCAAAAAATCTTTGACCATCTTGTGCTAATTCTTGTGTCATTTGTGGTCTGATACAGTCAATTCATCAAATTCAGTACCCCATTATCGCTAGTTTCACCAAAATCAGTGAAAAAAACTATAAAGTTGGTCTTTTTTACAGTAATCAGTGAGGTACGACCACCTTCCTGCCACAAGTGGACTGGTGATGCAGCGCATCCACGGAAGTGATATCCTAAAAGAAGATCCACCATGTAAATGTAAAGGCAATAGACTAGGGGGGCAGTTTCACTTACTGAATTTGAATACTGTCCACTATACAGTAGGTTAAATCTTTGTAAATGAAATATCAAATGCTGTTTTCATTTACAAATTATTGTAAAATTGCATTTTCATTTTGACACCAAAAGAGCGTGGTGACATGTCAATGAAAATTCAATAGACGGGGGGGCTGTTTGGCTTATTTCATGTGAATATTGTCCACCGTACAGCAGGTTAAGTCTTTGAAAAGTAAAAGTCATATGCAATTAACATTTGAATATTGTCCATTGTACAGCGGGGTACGACTTTGAAAAGTCAGAGAGCTTTTCTATCTTAATTTTAATATGGTCATAGAATGCCCATACAAGTATGTGGAAATTATTTTTAATCAAATAATACATACATATGTAGAAAATTATAATGCTATCGTGTTTACATTATCATTGTAATATAGTCCCCTTTACACTTCCATTGTATATAGGAGATAACAAAAATTGGCAAATGGACATATAACCTAATATGACCCACCTTTTTAGCAGTATTTACAATGTAGAATTTGTTATGGCACAATGAAATAAGTTATTTTCATTGGGTGATTGTTATTTTGTCTACTCACTGCAGAC
>CM022478.1:30559685-30571131 GCA_011952105.1 Coreoperca whiteheadi
GGATACATGAATAGGTAGGGGTGGGGTAAAGAAGAGGGGGCTGGTAGTCACCTCTGTTGTAGGTTTGACCTTGGTCCATAACTGACACTGTCAGATGGAAGAACATAATACAGAGGCCTTTAGTATTGGTCATGACTGTGTATACTGTTGTAAATGTAGACTTAAAGGATAGAAAATATTTAGCTAAGTCTCTTAAGGTTACCAATGTAAAATTCTTGATATTTAAGTCGGGTTTTCTAAATATTGCTGTCCTGATTACCAGGTCTGCTAATGTGGCCCCAGATTTTGTTTTAGCTAACCTTCCCCTCACACAATTTCCTTCGAGTTGTCAGTTGATATTTTGCAGCTCAGAAGTAAAAATGTGAACAAGCACCTCATCATTTTACCCAAGATAAAGATTGTTTTGCTACCAATTACAATTATCCTGAGCTCATGGAAGTTGTAGTTGCTGAAGAGACTGTCCTCATAAGAAATATGACCGCATCAGGCGTGTAAATGTGGAGAGAGTGCCTGCGCGTGTGTGTGTGTTTCACTGCCACCAACAGGAACTCCAATATATTCTATTATTTTCCTCCAGATTCTCTCGTGTTATTGTATGTTTGTGATGAATTCATAAAGTAGTGGATAAGCGAGATATTTTTGCTCTCTTGCTATTTTTGTATCCATTTGCCTCACCTATTTTTGTCTGTTCATGTCCACTCGCATTCTTCCATTGACTTTGTATGCATTTGTGCCGTTTCTTACTTTTGCTTTGCATTCTGTCTAAACATTCCATTAGGGAAGAGGTTGAATGGTTGGCTGTACAAAGTGTCTGACTTTGACAAGAGAGACCATGGTTCGCATCCCAAACTGACAAACAACTTACATTTGTTGATTATGGCATTAAGACATGTAATTTTCTGTATATTTAAAATGATGAGGCGTTCAAATTTTACTTTCAATGGTAGTACAATGGTAAATTCCAATTAAACAAAGAATATGGATAGAATATTGACAGGGAGGCCCACTTTCATGTTTATGCCTTTCACAAAGAATAAAATAAACCACCTTTGTCACGAGTGGTTAACCATGTGCCATGAAGAGCCAACAGTCTGCAGGATTTCATTCCAAGCAAATACTCACTCGCTGATTAACCCTCCTTGAGGGAGTAGAGTAAAAGGGAGCATCAGTGAAATGCCCTACTGAGGTGATCAGTTTGAATCAAAACCTGCAGATTGTTGGTTAGTAGTGGGATGTGGTTAGCCACCACTGCTATGTAAAAATATACTGAGAACTGGAAAAAAAAGCCCATTTTGGAAGTGGGTTGGACAGACTGTGAGACAACGGCTGACTGTGAGAACATGTGAGAAAGGAGAAAATAAATAATCTGTAAACATAAGTCTTGATATGTTGGGAGCTAATCTATGTATGAGCCCAGGAGGGTACACTTACTGAAGATACAGTATAACACACAGTGAGTGTACTGAGCCTGGGTATATACTGAAGTGACCTCTTTCAGAAGAGATACTGCAATGACAAGACTGGGATAAGACAAGAGTGGAAGAGGGAGAGGAGAGACACAAAGGGGATGAGACATGGTACCTTCACTTTCGATTGTGTCGACTGCATCATTGACCAGTCGAATGACGGTCACTATGGAGGCTTGTAGAGGAAAAAAAGGAGGAGATAAGTTTTGAAATACAGTCATTCAAAGTAAAAAAAAATGCTCATCATGGTGTTAGTAAGGGTTTTCCCCTCACACCTGTGGCATTTCATATGGCTGCCCACAGTCCTGTCTGGCACAGTCAAGACTTCTTCCTGATTTTGATGTTTGGGGGCAATTTGCATACAATATTGTTCACATATATGGAGATAGTTTAGGTTAAAAAAATACAATCAGCAAACACTAACAAACAAAGAAAATGAACTTAACATATGCAAAGAAAGCTGCATGAGAACAAAACAATATGAAAGCCAAAAAACAACACCAGTACATTTATACTGCTTTTTGTCATTTTAGTGCAGACACTTTCGCATCTGGTGACACCAGTCAATGAATGACAATTGCAACAGAATTAATAAGGCTGAGGCAAAATTCACATATTTAATCAATTGCTGATTAGGGGCAAAAAAGTAATTTTTAAATTTATGATCATTCTGAAAAGTAAAACAATTTCATGGATTGCAAATAAAATCTAGTGAGAATAGGATGATGAATACATGGCTCCAGGACAAAGGCCACAACTACCAACACAACACTGTGAAACAGTCAAAACCCCTTGGCCTCTTCGAGATTGCTTAGAATGATGCTGTTGTGAAATCCTTATGATGTACAGTTGTGAGAAAAAGTTTGTGAAACCTTGGCAAAACATTCCTGCATTATTTTGCAACAGCAGCAAATGGATAATACATGCAAACATAGATAACTAAATGTCTGAAAAATATAGAAGCTGCAATGTTTATTTCATCTCAAAATATGTAAAGGTTGGACAGAACTGACAACATATTGTTGAATTTGCTAATCTTAGTAGTGGTACTAAAATAAGTATATTTTTATGATTTGTTTCGATAGTTCACTTGATAGTTGACAGTAGGAACCGACAGGAAATGCTTGGAGAGAGAGATGGGTTTATGAAACGCAACAAAGGTACCCTAAACATTTTGCCCTTTCTCAGCCTCGTCTGCCGGTTCCTACACTCACACCTGGTTCCTATGCCCCGTAGAGTGGGCGTAGGAGGTAAGCCCGCTCTACGGCTTCTCCCAACCCAAATGTGGGAACGATGCTGGAACTGTCTAGCTCTGAGGAGGTGGATGTTCTCAGCATTGAAGGCAGTGACAAGGGTGGCTCGTCAGCCCTGTCACTGCAATACGAGGAGCTGTTGGAGGTTGTTACCCAGACTGTGGACATCGCCTGGCTGGCTGAGAAGCTGGAAGTGCAACGTTGCAGTAAGCTGGACGCAGCATCATCCCTCAAGACTCTGCCTACAAAGCCCCGCACCACATCGTCTTTAGTGGGCAAGGCATATATGGCAGCGGGTCAGGCCAGCGCATGCTTGAACACGATGGCTATTTTGCAGGCCTATCAAGCGGACCTGCTGGGAGATCTGGACGAGGGTGGAGCTATTAGCCCCGACGATGTCAAAGAGCTCCATAGAGACGTTTTGTTCTATAAATGTAATTGTTTCACCAAATTTTGTTTTGAAATTTCCTTAGGCAAGAAATCAAACATTAAGATTTGGAATATGCGGTCAATTTATCAAAATAATCACCCTTGAATACTCTCTTCAACATTTTCAGAAATGTGAGGACCTGCTAGCTGGGCGAGACCGGCAGGTCTTCTCAGGAGCTATTGGCCATTTCCTGAAATAACCAGTGTCCATGGTTATTCAGTAATACATATATATAGATCACTGTGATTGTCCTCACTCTTATAGGCCTTTTCCACTATAGGAACTTAAACTGTAACTTAAGATGTAGTCATTGTCACACGCTGTGCTTTTGTTTCCACTGTCCTCACATCACTTTGAACCTAAATTTCAGCCCTTTAGGGGGTACTAAATCCAAGTTCCAGGTATTCGCGGGAAAAAGAAATGCAACATCTGGCTTTTTACACAGCAAACACCACATTTACTCATGTAGGACAAGTGTTTAGATAGGCACTGCAAGGAAGTGTGTTTCAATATACAGGCAATATTCTGATTAAGAATACCCAACGTGTGTTTTGCTGCAATGTTCTGCATTTGTATACAGCTGGTCATCTGGGAGGGAGCTGGTCTGAAGTTCTTTATATGTATATGTTTTCAGGCTAGACTGGAACTGCTCAAGCAATTTCTTCAATGAAAACATGAAAAAATACAATTATTTGAGTCTCATTGGTTTATAAAGATCTTATCTATGTACTTTTATGACCGGGATTAACAAATGCAGCAATTTAAATTAATCCTAATAATTCACCAACATTTTCTCACAAATGTTTTACAACCACATCTGAAGGATATCTCAGGTTTTGCATGGATATTGATGAGCAAAATTTTCAAACAAAATAAAGAGACAGTGTAACCAACTAATAAACAAGCAAACAAAGCATTTTAAAATAAGTGTAAAAGAACCGAAACACTGGGGAACTGGGATATTCTGAGAATCCTGAATCACTCTTGCTGCAGGTGCAAGGTGTGTCTTACCATTGTCATCACAGGAGTCAGACTGGAAGGAGCTCAGTGATTGGACCTCTGAGTTACTGCCTTTGTTGCTCCCTGAGAAACATGTTACTTCTTCTGCCATGTCAACCATCTTACCTGCAGGGAGAGTTCAAGGAGTAAGAAGGGCCAGATACCAAAACAGACAAAAATATAAAAAAAACTGACTTTTGAGGAGCTGAAACTATCACTATTTTTTACGGGTGTAACAGTACGTGTATTCGTCCCGAAAAGTCGGTAGAAGTACAGTACGCGACTTCCTCAGTTCCAACAAATACTGTCAAAATAGTCTATTTATGTCTACTACTCGCACACACTGAACAGAAATTCTACCGTACAAGTTTTCACACTGAAAATTTTGGCAGTCAACAAGCTGTTGTCTATCAGCTGTTATCAGCATGCTAGTTGGCTTATCCCAGTTAGTCAAGCTCATGTAGTGTCACTGCCTCTGAATGGCAAACACAAATGAGAGACCAGAGCTGGAGGATCCTCACATGACATTTAGATCCACATTAAAGATTCCCAGTAAGTTACAGTGAAAATGGGCAAGGTCCAGTGTCAAACTGTATACCAACATTGTTCAATTGAATTCGGTTTGGATACGCTTCAAACATATAATTTACGACAGCATTGCCCTGTTCAGGCAGCCTCTCACTGCAGATTCGGACCGTGTCAAAGCAATAAATAATGCTATAGGAGTGTTTATCGCTGCAGATATACGACCATATTCAGTTGTAGAGAATAACATAGCATATGGTCAAAGTGCTTGAGCCCTGCCAAAATGTGCTTTCACGTGTGTGTTTTAGTCAGTCCCTTGTGCATGCCTTGAATAAACGAGCGAAAGCTGCAGCTGTTCAGGAATTATCAACAGGTCAGAGTCTTATGATGGACCATTACTGACATTTGTGTTATTTATTTTTGTTATGTATATTTTCTTATTGACAGTATGCCATTATCTGAGTGCTTTAACTGTTAAAGTAAGAATTATGGCCACTGAACTACTGTTAAAATGTTACATTTTTCAAAATAAAAGACAAATGTTTTCTACATATTTCTTTGCTGGTATCACCAACATGCAATTTGAGTCAAGTATACATGTTGGCAGTATAAGTGAACCAGCTCAGCAGCTTAGTTTACACTTAGTTTTGGAATACAAAAGCTGAGTCCATCATATTTGTATGTACTATGATTTCTGGATCCTTCCTCTACATTTAATTTTTACAACCTAAATTTTTTCATGTTTTGTTTTGAATCTATTTGTAATAGTGGGCTATATAAATTTTTTTTAACTGAAATTGAGTAGAGTGGAGAAGGGACAGCGAGGTCAGTGAGGCTGTAATGTTTCCTGGAAGTAGTACTACAGAAAACTGTACTATAGTGAACTAAAAAATAAAAATTAATTCAGTAGAAAATATGTGTTTGCACATTTTTGTCATCACTATTCTAGATGGTAGCTATATCAGCTATGGTCAAATTTGACATAACTGTATTTGTGTCGACAATCATTGCAAAAATCAAATAGCAGAATATTCAGTATTCATGGGAGCTTAATTTAATGTACGGTTTGATTTCCCAGCTGTTGACATACACATCTGACTTTGCAGATGAAGAGAATTTGTAAACAGTATGTCACAATTTTGGGTTTGTGTTTAGTTATTTCCGGTTTTATGTTGTTATATGTTCTGCCTCATGTGTCTTGTGTGTTCTCCTTCCTGTCCTTGATTACCCTGATTGTTTCCAACTGTGTTTACTGGGTTCACCTGTGTCTAGTTATCCTGCCCTCATGTGTGTATTTAATCTCTGTGAATCCCCTGTTCTGTGTCAGTTTGTCTTGGTTTGTGTGGTCTGCCAGCTTCTGTATGCCCAGTGTGTCTCATTTTGTACTTACTTCTTTTTTGACAATCTGCCTATTTGGACTTGTTTCCTGGTTGTGACCTTTGTCTGCCTGACTACACTGTAAGCCTGTGTTCTGCCAAATAATTTAAACTGCACCAGGTCTGCCTCCCAACTCTGCATTTCTATCCTATTTCTTATGGTTCCTGCTACCCTGCTAGCACTTGCATGATACTGTTGCTACTGATCTGGCTTACAGTGTAATGCAAGGACACAAGGTAACAGTCAGTATTCCAAACCATTTAGACACTAACGTGCATGTAAGCATATTGAGTGGATTAGTTAAGTTTTTAGATGACTGTGTAGTCTTGCAAGGCCTCCTTTTCTAAACGGATGAAAATGAGTAGCTTGTTACTCTATGCAACTGTTGAGTATGAGATTTCTCACGCAATCAAACAGATTTGTGTGTGTGTATATATGCACATCTCCGCCTACATTGAATATTGTCCTCACAAATAAACTCATATTTAGCCTAATACACTAACTTATGAGCATGGCTATTTCCATACTGTCATGTGACAGGTGAGTTAAGAGAAGGACTACATTTGATGCACACTGAGGACCGACATGTTTGACTGAACATGTTGAGGAATGAGGAAGCCTGTCAATCTATTATTATTGGAACAACTGAAGAGCTGTACATATTACAAAGACAAATCTCTATGGTTCTCTCCACATAATAATTCATTAACCCCAAATTATTCTAAGTTCTCACTTCAGCAGGTAGTAAAAGAACACACACTCACCCTCATCACTGTCCCATGGGCTCTTGCGTATGGAGTCACAGTCTGAGCGACAGGGAGACACTGGTGGCAGGTTGGGGGCCACACTGCAAACCACCACCCCTCTCCTGGTGGTTCCTGAGAGGATTCTTGGGGACTCTGGGTGAAAGGTGCTCATCTCTGTATGCTCAACACCACGCCCATCCACGATCTTCTCCAGCGTGGACCGTGGCTCTCCTTGGAAACAGGGTGTGTATGCCATTGGCCTCACAGGGACCTGTGGAGGTCCCATCATCCCACCCCCTCCTGACACAGTAGGCCCAAGCCCTGGCTCTGAGTACAGGTTGAGAGGGTCTCCAGGTGTGCAGTGTAGGGTCTTAAACTGAAGACCGTTGGCCTTGTTGAGGAGTGCTGCAGTGGCTGGGTCCTGGACCAGAGACAGGTTGTTCCGTGAGTAGTTCTTCTGGAAAACCTTCTTGCGGAAAGCGATGAAGAGAATGATGAGGGTGATTATGACAAAAAGCACCACAGTGATGCCGATCAGCTCCTCTTTACCGACCACAGCGTGACCTGCCTGCATGTCCGGAACAACAACAGGCCGCAGGCTGCAACGCTGGCCCACAAAGCCCGCCGTGCAGTTACAGTAGAAGGAACCATGAGTGTTGACGCAGACGCCACCGTTCTCACATTCACCCTCTGGATTGCTGCGGCGGTCGCATTCATTAACATCTTCTTCACAGCTGCAGTATGGAGGAAAGAAAGGAAGAGATTGGTGTGAATGACAGTGTATAAATAACTTTGGACCTGCTCCCAGATGGGTTGCTTTCCAAAAGCCAGAGTAAAATGAAATCCACTGAGGATAGACCGCAGATTCTTCACACAGATTTGTATTTATTATGATTAAGCTTCTGTGTGTGGAATATCAACATTGTGCCATTTAGTTTTTAACAAATTCAAAGAGTATAAGGTCACTGGTGGACGCTGGGGAGGAAATACTGTACTTATAATAACACTAGTCTGGTGTTTTGTTCATGGTTTTGAAAAGGACACTTCTTGCTCATCAAACCCATTTTATTTATTTATTTTTTTTTAAAAAGATCTTGACCTCTTTAACCTCACTTACACATTGGTGGGTCAATCATTCCACAATGCCACAAAACCTGATTGATACCCAATCTGTTTGGCTGAATTTTGGGGAAGTTGTTTAGGGATGTGCTTCATCTGATCACAACAAAGTTGTACTGAGCTCATTTTTTCCTAACCCTTGCCCGAAATTACATACCCAAATAAATGGAGTATATCGTAACAACAAAGGCTATATGCATAATCTTGGTCTCTAAGATTATGCATATAGCTAAGACATTTCAAAGTGTGATTTGCATATTTTCACATTTTTGATCATAATGAATATAATTGCCTAGGTTGTAATTGTGTTTCGTTCCGGCTGTGGATGCTTGGTACAGGCTTTTAGCAGACTTTCTCCCCTTTGTGTTGGTGTGTCGCATGTTAGGATTGGTGCTTCCTAGCCTGTGTTCATTTATACTATCCAGGACTGTCGGAGTTGTCATATTGGCAAGGCAAATTACCACTAACTGACACACACACAACCTGGGGCTTGTGAGTACTATTCTACCACAAAAATACTGGTTTTACTGGACTGTGTTCATCAACTATAGTTAAACATTTTGGGAAATATGCTCGTTGGTTTGCTTGAGATTAGGGTTAACTGGCGTGTCTCTGACCAGACGCTTCGGTCCTGATTAACCAGACTCACATAGAGTTGGGAAGTTGGCGGCGCAGATGGCTGCCTCAGTACCGCGTTCTCTTGTACTTATCGTGCTTTTGTTTGTTTGGTTTTCTGCTCTCCCTCTCTGGTCACATTCACCAGGGAGGAACTTCTTAACATCAGACATCGATCTGCTGCCCCGTGCTTCACTATAAATTGGGTGATTGAGCTAATCCAGGACACTTCACTACATCTTCCGGGTTTCCAACTCCTCCGTGTGGCGGAGCTGTCGGGGAAAACGAGGGGAGGCAGAATCTGCTTCTACATAAACGAGGGTTGGTGTACAGATATCACAATGTTAAGCAAATCATGCAACCCTCATCTAGAGACTATTTTCATGAACTGCAAACCGTTTTACTCACTGTGGGAGTTCTCCTTGTTTATACTGGTTGGTGTTTACATCCCACCTCTGGCCTGTGTTAACAAGGCATTACAACACCTGGCTGACCAGATTACTAACGTGGAGAAAAAACATCCTGTCTCTCTGCACATTGTTCTTGGGGATTTTAACAGAGCAAACCTCACCCATGAACTGCCAAAATATGGACTAACTAAACTAACACTCTGGACCATTGCTATACTGTATTAAGGGACGGCTATCGCTCTGTCCCCTGTGCACCTTTGCGACTCTGATCACTGTCTGGTTCATCTTCTCAGTTTTTGTGAGGACATTTGTGTGCCGACTAAACCCTTCTGCACATACAAGAACAATAAACCTTTGTTTACAGCAAAATTCAGGCAGCTTTGTCAGGCCAAGGAGATAGCTTACAGAAGTGGGGACGGAATCCTGTATAATCATCCAATGATCCTGCACTAGTGTGGAGAGGCCTTAAGGAGATAATGAGCTATAGGAAACCACCCCTCCACACTGCGGTGACTGGCCCCCATTCACACTCCCTGCCACGCCCTTACCCCTCCCCACTGACCTCCCACCTGCACTCGGGATCTGTGAAGTGTGTTGGCTCTTCCAGAGGCAGAAGATCAGGAAGGCACCAGGACCGAACGGCCTGTCCCCCTCCTGCCTGAAAGTCTGTGCTGGCCACCAAAACCCTCCATCACAGGATGAAATGACTACAGGCCTGTCACCCTGACGTCTGTAGTCATGAAGTCCTGAAAGACTTGTGTTGTTCCACTTGAAGTACATCACAGGACCCCTGCTGGACCACCTGCAGTTTGCTTACTGGGATAACCGGTCAGTGGATGATGCAGTCATCATGGGACTGCACTACATCCTGCAACACCTCAACAGTCCAGGGACATATTTTTTTAATTTAATTACATTTTTAAAATTTATTTATATAGCACACATAATACAACAGGTGTTGCCCAAGGTGCTTCACAAACAGTATGATAAAACAGTTAATTTAAAAATTACATACAAACACTACAATGTAAAAACAAAAATAAAAAAACAAACAAACATTACAACAGCAAAGGCAGCAGGTGAGGTCGGGGGAACATCACATCCAGCACCCGGATAATCAGCACTGGTGCCCCCTAGGGGTGTGTGCTCTCCCCACTGCTCTACACCAACGACTGCACATCAGGAGACCAGTCTGTCAAACGCCTGAAGTTTGCAGACGACACAACGGTCATCGGCCTCATCCTGGCCGGAGTCAGCATACAGATGGGAGGTTGAACAGCTGGCCAGAACATGATGACAGAGATGACAGTGGACTTCATGAGAAGCCCCCAACACTGTGCTGCCCCCCATCACCATACTCAATAACACTGTCTGCTGTGGAAGCCTTCACTTTTCTGTGATCCACAATCTCCCAGGACCTAAAGGGGGCAACCAACATCAACACCGTCCTGCGCCAGCTCAGGAGCTGCTGATCCAGTTCTACTCAGCAATAATCCAGTCTGTTCTGGTTTGGATCGGCCACCAAACAGGACAGGAACAGACTACAACGGACAGCCAGGACTAGTGTTGTCAGAAGACCCGGTACTTCGGTACCAAGTTGATACTAAAAAAATTTAAATGTCACGGTACCAGGTTTTCTTAAGTACCAGTGGTACCGAAAACCCAGCCAACCCGGTTCTTGATGCGCAATCCGAAAGGTGCGTAGTTGCGTTGTCTTCATAACATCATTGAGACATGGCGACCGGCGGTGCTGATGCTGTGGCTGTAAAAAAGGAAAGAGCCAAGTATGGAAATATTTTGGATTTGTGGCCGATGGCGAGGGCAACATCATAGATCTTTAAAAGCCAATCTGCAAACGATGTAACCGAAATTTTCTCTCAAAAGGAGGAAACACATCTAACTTAATAAAACGCCTCAAAGACAGACACCCGGATCTAATGAAACAGTTCAAGCAGGTAAGTTTAAATTTTATTTCATATTTAGAGCTTCTGTTATGAATAATATACCATATTTTAATTTTAATGTCGGATTGAAATAAACAAAACGTTAGCCGTATGCATAGTAAATTGTTAGCATATGTGGGAGGACTAACGCTATAATTAGTGTTAGAATGACGCAGTTTGGATTTTAAAAAAGTACATTAATATAAAACATGGGTTCCCTTTCAAGGGAACTTCAACGCTGCGTCAGCTGACGCTATGGGGAACGCCTCCAGCGTGACAGCCTCTGAATCTCTTGTAACAACTTAGACCAATCTTGATTGGGTCCGACGTCAACACGTGACGCACGCCGGCGGAACCGGAGGTATAAAGGGAGCCGGCTTCACTGTTGTCGTCAGTCTTCTGATCTTCAGCAAGCGCTCTGAGTCTCAAAATGGCGAGTGTGAAGCGGTTTCGGCAGTGTGTCTACCCATGCCCACGCTTTATCCCGGACGGCGACACCCACGACATGTGTGCGGCCTGTTTGGGTAGAGAGCATGCACTGGCAGCCCTCGAGGGGGCTGGCT
>CM022478.1:30584430-30612181 GCA_011952105.1 Coreoperca whiteheadi
GGAGGCGCATGATTTGCTGTGGCGACCCCTGAAAGGGAGCAGTTGAAAGGAAAAGAAGAAGACAATCTATGGTTGTCAATTATGAACTAATCATTTACAAAACATGACTAGGCTATACATTAATAAATGATTAATAAGTAATATGCTAACATTTTATGACTTTTGTTATTCAGTTATAAGTCATTTATAAATTATCCCGTTTAAAAAAAATAAATTACTATTCTAAAAAAAATACTGTTTTAGCATCCTGCATGTGTGCTTTTGAACACAGACCAACTTACAATTTAAAGATAAATCAATAAATTATATACTGATCATTTACTTATGGTTTGTCCATCATTTATTTAAGATTAACCATTGTTTATTAAGATAATACTAACAAGTTTTACAAATACAAATGATTTATAAGTGATAAATAAAGTATCCACTAATAACTCAATCATCTACTATTGTTCCGTTTTGGTTTATTTCACTGATTTACAATTTTTTAAGATAACTTACAGCATACTTGTAAATCGTTAGCATAGCCTACCACACTTATTAATCATTTATTAACATTTTTAATCACGTTTTGTAAATTAATTCATCGTTTTATAAATGTCATAATTAATCAAACATGTATAAATTGTTAGCATACCACATATTAATCATTTATAGTCATGTTTTTTAAACTATTAACTAATTACTTATAAGTGACTTATTACTGAAATCGCATATTAACATACTACTCATACTATTTCATATAAATATATGGCAGAAATAGTGAGAGTATAGTACGCTAATCTGAATTCAGCCAGGGTTTTAGTTAGTGGAGACATTGAAAGACCTGCGACTTCAGCAACATAATAGACAACTATGGCAGAAGCCAAAAAAACGAAAACATATCATTTTTATTCAGACTGGGAAGAGGATTATTTTTTAGTTTATTCAAATTCGAAGTCCATCGGTTTTATATGCAATGCAAGCTTGGCCTTACCGAAGAGGGGCAATTTGGAGCGGCATTTCAAGACTGTGCACAAAATGCAGATTTCCCGGCTAAATCAGCTCTACACACCCGAAAGGTCCGGCAATTGTAGGGGCAGTTAGCAGCACAGCAGTCCATTTTTACCAGGCCAAACATCAAGGGTAAGGCTGCAACTATAGCATCTCATCGCGTTAGTCGTATTCTTTCAAAACACCAGAAGTCTTTCAAGGATGGCGAAGTTGTGAAAGAAGCATTTGTAGAGGCTGCAGATGCACTATTCCGTGACTTTAAGAATAAAAGTGATATCATAGCTGCCATTAAAGACGTGCAATTATCCCATGGCACTGTTACACGGCGATGTGAGGGAATACTAGAGGATGTCGAGGAGCAGTTAAGGAAGGATATTGAACTGTGTGAATGTTTTTCTCTTCAATTCGATGAGACGACTGTTATGGATGTGGCACAACTATGTGTTTTTATTTGAATGGTTTTTGGAGACATGAGTGCAAAGGAAGAGCTGCTCACCATTTTGCCATGTGGAGAGAGACAAAGAGATTTGGGGCCTGTTGTAAAAAGACAAGCCTGATTGTTCACACTGAGGTGTGAACAGAAACTCAGACCTGACCTGGAACCAAAGCAGCCCTCAGTTGACTCCAACTTTACAGGCTGGGGGGTGCAGGACTACAACCGGAAGCCCCGATGTACAACGATGACGTCACCGGGGTCATAAAAGGCAACGACGCCCACTCGGCAGTGTTCCATTCCACAGCAACTCAGGTTGCAACAGGAGGACACATCAGTGTCTCTCCGTTTAACGCCACATTACCTCGAGACGATGCTTCACGTGACTTTAAATTCCCTAGGAAGGACAGATCGCTCGCTGCCTCGAGTTAACAGACTGTAAGTGTTTTGAGGATCCCCCGCCGTTCATCCCGAATGCTGTGCCTGCAGAAGAAGCCCGCCGCTCATCACGAGCTCCGCCGCTTAAGGAAGAGCAATGCCAAAGCCACCAGAGAGCCAGAGAAAGCTAGTGCCGCCCGCCTTCCCGACATCGACAGCGTATCCCTCGTTCTCACCTGCTGACAGACCACGCTAATCACGAGCCATTGATCATGGTCTCCTCTCTGGTTCAAACGGACTGACTAGATCGCTGGACAAAGCAATCCTGAAGTAAGAGGTTAAATTGTGTCTGGGCAGAGTTAGATATTATAACAGTGTATTATTTCATCAGAGCTTTATTGTTGTGAATTGTGCTTGTTTACGTTAGATATCCCAGCTGCTGCACCGCCCGCTGTGCTATTGTTAGGTTGTGTTAGTCCAGTTAGCTAACGGCATTAGCTGTTGCCCTGTGGAGCTAATAGCTAGCTTCATCAGACTAAGTCCAATAAATAGACGCAGATGGAAGTCTTCTCAAAGCGCTTTTACATTACATATTACATTTGGGGTACTTTTGATGATAATGATTTACTGTTCATCAGACCACAAATGAGACAAGAATTAGGTTGGAAAAACAATGCTGGAGTGGAGTGTTTCTGGGCGGCAGGCCTCACTGATTACTCTACAAAAACACAAGAACTTCACTGTGTAATGGTGATGGTATCGCTCCATTAATTAATCTTTTAAAATGATACTTGCAGTGTCGATTAAACCCGTCTGGTTTAGTACATCTATTTACACATATTCCTGCCCCATTTTTAAAAGCAGTCTTTCAGGCCCACATGAAAGACATTCGCCGGTACATGCTCAACCTCTTCGTGTTTGTCTCTCTGGACGATATCCTCAACTTCTCCCCTGATGAACAAAGCCATGTTCAGCATGTCTGATGGGTTCTCCAGCACCTCCTAGACTGCCAGCTCTATATAAGAGCTGAGAACGTACCAGGTTACGTATGTAACCATGGTTCCCTAATAGGGAACGAGACGGTGCATCAGCTGACGCTATGGGGAACGCCTTCAGCGTGACTGCCTCTGAATCTCTGTATCAACTTAGACCAATCTTGATTGGGTTTAACGTCAACACGTGACGCACGCCGGCGGTATAAAGGGAGCTGGCTTCACTGTTGGCGTCAGCCTTCTGATCGACTGAAGCAAGCCGCTCACAGGCATGCCGGAAGTATGGCAGCGAGACGCAGGGTCTCGTTCCCTATCAGGGAACCATGGTTACATACGTAACCTGGTACGTTCCCTTTCAAAGGAACTTCAACGCTGCGTCAGCTGACGCTATGGGGAACGCAGTACCAACTCCGCCATGCTGAAGGGATGCCTGTCAGAGTGTGAAGCCAGCAGGGCACACTTCAAGACAAGAGAGCCACAGATCCCGGATTATTTAAGCAGTCTAGGCTGTAAAATCTTACAAAGGTGTGAGGCGAGGACCATCCCGCAGCATCGCATATATCGGAGAGGGGGGTTCCCAACCACCAAGCTCTGGAGGATGCCATACTCCGTGTGGAGTGAGCTCTTATCGACGCGCACCTTGTATGCCAAAACGATAGCCTCAACTATCCGCCTGCTAATAGTGTGTTTGGTAGCCGGGCAGCCCTTACGAGGGGGCCCGAAGCATACCAGCAATTGGTCCGAATTGTGCCACTGGGATGTCCTCGAGACATAAACTCCAGGGCTCTGACTGGACAAAGCAGTTGCAGCCTACCTTCCTGTTCCGCCGACTCTGAAGGAGGATGGAACGCCTGCAGGACTACCGACCGGGCCACCTCAGTGGGTACTTTAGGTACTGGCGTGCATCATGTGTTGACGTTAAACCCAGTCAAGATTGATCTAAGTTGATACAGAGATTCATAGGCAGTCACGCTGAAGCGGTTCCCCATAGCGTCAGCTGACGCAGCTGACGTCTCATTCCCTTGAAGGAAACCTCAACTTAAATACCCCTAGGTAGGGGAGAAAACAAGACACAGGTGAACTAATCAACAAAGGTGAAAACACTCAAAGCAATCAAGGGCAGGAAGCAAAATTAGAAAACACATGAGAGAATAGACACATTTCAAAATAAAACAAGAACTAAAACTAAACCCAAAATCCAGACAGGAACAAAGACATATTCAAAATAAAATAGGAACTCAAAAGCACATGAACTCAAAACCCGGACAAAAGGTTCATTATTTAAGTCCCAAATAATTATTTAACTTATTAAAGGGAAGATACAAAACTATTGCATATATATTCTTAAATTTTTTTTTTAGGTTTTGAGTCCTTGAAAAGCTTAATTTATGTAAAGTGTGGTAGGTTTCATTTCATAGTTCAGATATGTTTAAGATGGTAAAATGGTAGATGGACTGCATTTACATAGTGCTTTTCTACCTTAACAGACAGAGTTCTTTACAATTTTGCCTCTCATTTAGTGTGTGTGTGTGTGTGTGTGTGTGTGTGTGTGTGTGTGTGTGTGTACACCCACAGGGTTTTGCATGGCAGCTTCTCTGCCATCGGTGTTTGACTATGTACATGCAAAGCCCTGGCCTGCCCATTGGGAGTAACAAGGGTACAGTGTTTTGCTCAAGAACACAGCAGTATCGAACCACCAACGCTGGGATTAAGAATACCCGCTCTACCGCCTGAGACCTCAGCTTTAGATCAACTAATGCTCAGCTGCAGCTGCTGTCATTTTAACCACATGACATGTCAGCCAATCATATGAGCGTTGATTATGGATTCTATCCTCCACTCTTATTCCCTTTATTTTGAAATATGAGTGTCAGTTAGCTTATTCTTTTTTCATTGATAAACACCTAATTTTTAGTATATGATAATTAAAACTTTCAATACATTCAAACATACACAAGACACATTTAACTGAATAATTAATATGTCATTAAAGACCTGCAGGCATTAGTTTTCAGGATCTTCAGTGTGAAGTGGCTGTGCTGTTTGTTGTATTTGCTGTTACTCACCACCAGAATGCAGGCTGGTGCAAGTGGCTCCATTGCGACAGGGCTGCTGCAAGCAGGCATCAGGATAGAGGATGCAGCCCAGCTTCAGCTCCGTCAGTCCTACCACCTCTGCGTAGCGCGAGCGTTTGTTCTGCAGCGGCAGCTCGTTGTTGTTTAGCATGACTGAGTCCAGGCAGCCCTGGAAACCCTCAAGCACCCGCGGGTCCTTCTGGGAGTCCATGAGACTGCGAGAGTTGGGGTGCTGCACCTGAGGAGAGAGGGGTCAAAAATTCATACCTGAACTGACAAAGATACCCTCAAGACTTGAAGACTGGCCAAAATTTACTAAAACTGTTTGTCACATTAACAGAAGAAAAAGAACGACTAACACACACACACACACACACACACACTGTATTTGTGAGGACTCTCATTGATGTATTGCATTTCCTTTCTCCAAATATCAAACTTAATCATCAAGTATGCAAAAATCTTTGATGATTATGGTTTTATTGATATTTTCCCCTCAAACTTATTTTTTTTTTTAAAAGGAGTTAATTGGTTTTAAGTGAATTTCGCCTGGATTTATTCTGTTTCCATCAAAATGTTCTCTTGTAAATTCTGTGGCAATGACTGAGGTAGATTCAATAGTTTGTAGGCTACACACTGGACATGCCTTTTTAGTAAGGGTAATTTAGGCTATGTACCTCCTATCAGTTTGGATAATTATTAAGTATAATATGTAATATGTGCTTTGTCTCAAATATGCAAAAGAAATAACCTGGTAAATATAAACAGATTTATATTTCCTTCTACATTTTTTGTTTAAAGCTAGAAATATCTATTGAACATGATGTAAATCTATAGTCTATATTTATTTCTATATAGATAAGAAGTAGCAACTTAGCAAAGTAGATTTGTATCATTCCTGTGAACATTATAACCACAGATCAGTTCCACAGCTTAACCAAATTCTAATATCCAAACCACTTATTTTGGAAGTGAAACCAAAGTAAATGGACTGTACTTTTATAGCACCTTTCTAGTCTTCTGACTACTCAAATTACTTTCACAGTACGTATCACATTCACCCCACTGACAGCAGGAGCTAACTGCCCATCACTACAAAGGAACTAAGCATTCATACACACTTACACACCGAAGGCACAGCCCTCGGGAGCAATTTAGGGTTCAGTATCTTGCTCATGGACACTTTTGGCGCTTTTCCACTACACAGTACCAGCTCGCCTCAGCTCGACTCGACTCGCCTTTGTTTGGTTTTCCACTGTGTAAAAGTTGTACCTGCTTCCAGGTACTTTTTTTTGTATCACCTCTGACGAGGTTCTGAGCAAGCTGAGGTGTTTCTAAAATGTCACGTGAAAACACGGCAGACTGCTGATTGTTCAGTGAGAATCGTCACTATTCACTGCGTCGTCATTGCACGCGCCAAACAGGATATTCTGAATAACCCCTCCATTTTTAAATATCTGCAATGGAAAACGGAGCAAAAAGTGAGCAGAGTCGAGTCAAGTTGAGCTGGTACTGGTAATGGAGAAGCGCCATTTGACACGTGTGCTGGGGTAAACCAGGATTGAACCGCCGACCTTCCAATTGGTGGACAATGCTCTTCCACATAAATACACCTGCCCGAATCGGGCAGGTAGTACTACAGGTAGTACTCAAAATGTCAACTGTAATGCAGTAGATGAGTAAACACATCTTTCACTTTTCACCTCCAGATAATAGTTAAGAAAAATGGAATAAACAAGGCTGTAACTTAAGAAATGATTACATATCATGAAAAGGATTTTTCATATTTTATTTATTCAGTTAACTGTTCAGTTATACATTATAACATGAAGGTCTAAATGCTGTGTCAAAGGCTGATCCATACTGTCAAGAAAAAAAAGCTCATGGAGAAATGTTGAAGCCTTTTAGTTATTATATTGCTGGCCTAAAAGTAGTCAGATTTAAACAAACTGAATCAAAAACTACTGCAATCCGCTTCTACGATATTCTTGGGATTCAGGTAGGGCAGGTTTGATTCTTAACAAAAATATTAGAGATATTAATGAATATTAATACATTATTAATATGGATTAATAACTATAGGGCACCACCCTGGAATCAGGGACCAATAACAAACGTGAAAAATTGTCTCAAAGGTGGCTTTCCACCTAAAAGTGTTGATAATTAAAGAACTATCTTACATTAATAATGGACAGTGAAGGGTGAATCCTAGCACTGACCATTGCAACCAGCTGTTATCACAATTACAGGCAACTGCTCATTAAAAATATACAATAACATTTATTTAACCATAGCACTGATTTAACTATCAATAACTTCAGTCAACAGCCACTATAGCCTAATCTAAACAAAATAAGCATACAACAATCAGCAAGCAGATAGGATATGTGCGTGTGGATGTGTGGGACAATGGGGGTGAGGTGTCCATGTGGGTGGTCGTCATACATCAAGCCAAAATGGCGGCAGACCCACAAAACTCAAGCAAAAAGGACAGAGCTCTATTTGTACTCAAGATAATGTGCAGTTTAGCTGGCTAAGCTACCACATTATCTGGCAGTTTGAGATGTGTGTAAATGTGTAAATGTAGTGTCAAATCCCAGTAACCCCCATAAGGGAGGTGGACTGGACCAGCTCTCCGTTTCTACTGTCCAATCCTTAGTCTAATGGCTGTTAAACTGGTGGCGAGGAGACACGCCTAACTTCTAACTTCCTACTTCAAGCGTCTACCCTGCTTCCTCTAATATAGCAACCAACCGAATAGCCCATTTGTGTCAGTTGCCAATACCAACCGTGCTCGTTAATGGCAACTCTCCTCTAATTAATCTGGGCTCTTGTTATGGTGATAGGATGGGTTTTAGTGGGTTGGGTGTGAGCCCCAAGGGACTGTTAATGTCAATAGCTAAGTAACCTGTAAAACATCTTAAGATGTTATGCACAAAACAACCTAACTTTTTTACCACCATCAATGAAATCATAAATCAAATGTCCACAATTTATCCTTTAACTAAAGTTCCATTAATTATTGCAATAAGCTTTAGCAAGGACAGTAGTAAAACAGTTCAATTCAAATTTCAATCTTCAAACTAATCATTCAAATAAATAATACAGTAAATACACAGCTGAGTCTTAATTTCAATATTTATCTGTGCCTGGAAGAAAGAGAGAGCAGAGTCTGTCTGGCCTGAGTGATCGCACTCCTCCTGTTGTCAGACCAAGTCTCCGAAGTACAATTCACAACTCATCCAAAGCCGTTCCAAAGTTCTTAGAATCTCTTGTCTTTGTTTCACAGTGTTGAAAAACGAGCTTTAGCCCAAATTTGTGATGCTCTGTCAATGAGGTAAATGGTTCATGCTTTTGCATGCTCAATTCCTCTGACAGTGACAAAATCCTAGAAGTTGCATTTTTTAAAATGTTTTTGTGCACGATCTCCTTTTTCTAATGTGTTCCGATGAAAAGGCTCAAGGAAATAATCATGTTTCTCTCTCTGTTTCCCTATTTTATAGGTATTTCATACAGTAAAAATCATTTCACACAGTAACTTGAGCATAGCCCATGAAGGTCATTCTGACATTCTAACTCACAGAATTCTCCAGGTCTTATCAGTGGTATATTCTTTCACACAGTGATTTAGTTTTTAGACTTTTAGTCATCTCAGCTCATCTTTTTATTCAAAAATTGTTAACATAATTTCTTATGATTAATGTTGGTTAAAATGTTAACAATAACTCATGTGTTAAACAGTTCACATCAGGATTTTAGATATCATTTACTCTTGATTAGTTCCAGTTTAAGAAAAATGCAGGTGACAATGATCTCAACACATTTGACACTATGTGTAAAAGGTTTGTGTGTAAGCTGAGAGGAAACAGAGAAGGAAAGCACACAGAGCTTTGCGTACAGCAGCTGTGTTGCTGGACTTTGGTCTGATAATGCGCAGCTATTACCGATGGCATGGTACCAATACAAAATGGAACAAGCTAAACACAAAGAAAAACACACAGCAGAATTGGGACACGGTGGTCCGTTATCCACAATAATGCAAAGACACTTCACAACAAATGAAGCTTAGCTGAAATAAAATAGTTATAAAATCTATCTCTGCCCAGACGCAAGCCTCTTACTTGGGATCGCTTTTGGTATCTATTTAATGTGTCAGTCTGTTTTGTCTGGTGGACTTTTTCTCAGGCTCGGATACTAATGTGGATCGGCAGTTCCAACAGTGAAAGTGATTCTTTGGGGGCCGCAGAGGAAAGCAGCAGTCGATTTTATTGTGAGAAAGCAGGGTTCAGCGGCTGTCCTTTTCTCCCTGAAGAAAACGGTAAATCTCTGTCTTCTTTCTGCAGGCATGGAATCGTTGTGTGGAGTAATGATCAGGATCCAAAAGTATTTTCGGAAATCAGTCTTTTTCTTGTCCAGTGAGTTAATTTCAATGTTGAAGTGCATCCCCTGCTGCAATCAAAGTTGTACTTGAAAGACATCAAACAGCTTGTGTTGCCAGGCTTTATAGATGTGATGACGCTGTATGCCGGGATTTCCTGTGTCCTGTCTGGCAGCTTTTCCAATAGGAATCCTGTGTTTGGATTCAAGCTAAAATGATCACATCTGAGTGAATAAACGGTTGATGGAGATCTGATGCCATTTCTGTCTGGTGTTTTGTTTTCTCTTATTGAAGGCTTCAGATTTTCCAGGTAGGCCTTGTGTCAAGACATCACCTTTTTCAGCTAGGCCGCTGTCTTTGTCATCCACACGTGGTGAGGCCCAACAATTTACACAACATGATAGTTTTTAGTTTCCATAATGAAAAGAGAAGAGAGCCTCTTCTGTATTGTTACAGAACCCTACTTAAAATCATGTAATTTATAGAGGTGATAGATAATGTTGTATTTTCATCTTTACTACAGGGAGCTTTAGCATATTTTAGGAGAATATTAACTGTAGAAAACAGATTAAATTAACTTTTTTTTAATCCAAAAACACGTGGAGGAGGTGGAGGTACTTTTTCTACCCTGAATAATTTCTGCAGGTATTCCTTTCAGGCTACATACAGCCCCAACAACTTTCACTATCAAGGTAGGGCAGCCTATAGGCTATGAAATCCAGGGAAAAAGAGCTTTTTGCTCTGAGTGCATAATAATAACTGAAGGTGACTTAAGTGAGTGTATCAAGATTTTTATAAACTCAAATCCTCTTTTCTCTGGACTACGGTGGCTGGACAGTAAGAGAACAATGTTCAGAGAGAAGAAAATCAACCTGAAACTATAAAAGGGAGGGGACAGAAACAGGATTTTGAACAGTAAGTGCATAATTTACACTGCAAATAGACATGTCCATCCCATTTTAATCCTTGTGCACCTTTAGAATCTGTTTTAATCCGGTTTTATTAGAGGACAAAAATGTGCTTGTCATAAAACTTTTTTTTTCTTTATCCACATCTAAAAATAAATTTTAATCATTCATTCATTTTCAGGATTTTAACCCTTGAAATGCCAGGCTTCACTGTTGTCGTCAGCATTCTGATTGACTGAAGCAAGCCGCTCACAGGCATGCCGGAAGTATGGCAGCGAGACGCAGCATCTCGTTCCCTATCAGGAAACCATGGTTACATATGTAACCTGGTACGTTCCCTTTCAAGGGAACTTCAACGCTGCGTCAGCTGACGCTATGGGGAACGCAGTACCAACTCCGCCATGCTGAAGGGATGCCTGTCAGAGTGTGAAGCCTGCAGGGCACACTTCAAGACAAGAGAGCCACAGATCCCGGATTATTTAAGCGGTCTAGGCTGTAAAATCTCACAAAGGTGTGAGGCGAGGACCGTCCTGCAGCATCGCATATATCGGAGAGGGGGGTTCCCGACCACCAAGCTCTGGAGGATGCCATACTCCGTGTGGAGTGAGCGCTTATCGACGCGCACCTCGTATGCCGAAACGATAGCCTCAACTATCCACCTGCTAATAGTGTGTTTGGTAGCTGGGCAGCCCTTACGAGGGGACCCGAAGCATACCAGCAATTGGTCCGAATTGTGCCACTGGGATGTCCTCCGGACATAAACTCCAGGGCTCTGACTGGACAAAGCAGTTGCAGTCTACCTTCCTGTTCCGCCGACTCTGAAGGAGGATGGAACGCCTGCAGGACTACCGGCCGGGCCACCTCAGTGGGTACTTTAGGTACATAACCCGGCCTGGGATGCAGGATGGCTCTAACTGCGCCTAAAACGATCTCCAGGTTAGCAGGAGCCACCGACAGGGACTGCAGATCTCCCACTCTTGAGAGAAGTCATGGCCAGCAGAAATGCCATCTTTAAGGGACTCTGACTCGAACCAGAGGCCTCATCCTCGAGGTGCCATGAAGGAAACTCGTAACAAAGCGGTGCTTCCCAAGCAAGCAGCCATCCACCAAACTGTGGAATGCTGCGAACGCAGCCACATACACCTTAAGTGTAGCGGGGGAAGAGTCCAGCCGAAACCGGCTATGGAGACACTGAAGCCAGATGGCAGTGAACTGGGTCAAGATGGCGCTCCAGGCACCATGTAGTGAAAATTTATCACTTGTCCGCATGCAGTTTCCTTGTGGGGGGGCTCTAGAGTGTATGATGGTCTCAACTACCTCGGTAGAGAGACCGGCAGCTCGGAGGTGGTCCCCCTCAGGGGCCAGACCCACAGCTTTAATTTCCCCGGCTGGGGATGGAATATTTCTCCTTGGCCCTGCGACAGCAGGTCCCTCTTGACGGGAATCTCCCATGGGGGGCCATCCAGGAGGGCTACCAGGCCCAAGAACCAGATTCTGGCGGGCCAGAACGGGGCCACGAGCAGCAGCTGGGCCCCTGTTCGGCGAACTCTCTCTAGAACCCCCGGGAGCAGAGCAATCGGGGGAAAGCGTAGAGCCGTAGCCTCGGCCACGGCTGTGCCATGGCATCCAGCCCCAGGGATGCCATGGTCCACAGGTCCACTTGTGCCCTGCCGAATCTCCTCTATATCATCTGCACCGTCTTGTCTCGTGCAGTCTCCATTCCCCGGGCCTCGGCCCCTGCCTCGACAGGATGTCTGCTCCCACATTGAGGTACCCAGGTATGAAAAGTGCTCTGAGAGAGAGCAACTTCCCCTGGGACCACAAAAAAGGATCTGGTGCGCCAGTCTGCACAGAGGGCGCGACCTCAGAACGCCTTGTCGATTTAAGTCGGAGACCACTGCTGTGTTGTCGGCTCTCAGCAGACAAGCACGTGGTGGCCCCTGAGGTCTGGAAGAAAGTGCCGTAAGGCCAACAAGACCGCTCGCATCTCCAGGCAATTTATGTGCCATAGATGCGGGGTCAACCATAGACCTTGGGCTGTGCGGCCTTCCAAAACCGCGCCCCATCCTGTGCTGGAGGCGTCCGTCGAAAGTATGCGACGGTGATACACCATTCTCAGCACTGGGCCCTGGGTGAGGAACACCCGTTGTCTCCACCTGTCCAAGGCACACATGCACCTGTGTGTAACCTTGATCAGGCGAAAAGGATTGCCCCTCGGGGAAAATCCGGCGTCCCTGAGCCACCACTGCAGCTGCCTCATGTGCAGCAATCCAAGCGGAATCACTGTGGATGCTGCGGCAATGAGGCCTAACCTCTGATCGGATCGTCAGCATCTGGAACCTAAGTCTCCTCAGAGAATGGTTCAGGTGACGAAGATCTAAAGCGGGACGCAAACCACCGTCTCTCTCGGGACTATGAAGTACCGGCAGTAGAACCCGGCATGCATCCCTCAGGTGGGGATTTGTTTTATGGCCCCATTGTACAAGAGAGAATGTATTCCTCGCTCCATCACCTATGCTTGTACTTGGTCGACCCCTATTTCCAAGATTCCTCGGAATCATGGGGGTGTGGACCGGAACCGAAGCTTGTAACCTTGTCAGACAGTGTGCAAACTCAGTGCGGCACGCCGGGTCAAGCTTCTCAAGCGGGCAGAAGAGTCCCTCAGGTGAACCAACCGCTCGAGACTGGTGCCTGGGGACCTGGAGTGGCGGCCTCGGTTACCCGAATCGGCGGGATTTAACCGGAAAGGAATGTCTACAGGCCTCGGTAGAGGACGCAACTCTGGCCTGACTGCTGCACAGCCGTGCAGGTCTAAAGGCAGCGGTTGCATGGAACTTGCCATGCCCCGTCACCGGCGGCAGGGTTAAGAGGCTGAGCTCCTGAGGGCACAATGGGGGAGCAGCCATGTGCTCAACCCCCATGGGGTGGGCACCCCCTGAGGCCTGACGCTCGAGTCAGGGCCTCTTCTGTGAGGCCTGCTGGGCGAGAAGCACGGCCCTAAACCGTCATCGTAGCATGGTGGACCGCCGTCCATCCTCGGATGTGAGGGCTCCGCCAAAGTCGAGGTCCTAAGCAGGTCGGCTGGGCACACCCGCACGCATGCCATGGCGTGCGGACATGCCCCGCCTGACCCGCTGCCCTGTATGCCTTGCCCACTTAAGTCAATGTAGTGTGACAAGGCCTACTAGGCAACGTCGGGGTCTTAAGGGAGGACGCGGTCTGGGCGATAAATGCCGCCAGCCTCTCCCCGCCCTAGCCGTTCTCCTTGCACCAGTCGGGCTAGAAAACCGTGCAAAATACGGCCTGGACCAGGATTTCGACACCTCTGTGTGGAGATCCAGAAGAACAGCAGGTCCCGACGTGGGTATGGACGTGTGGCTAGAAGGAAACACTCACCGAGCTACTCCGGCGATGAGTGTCCTGCTGCTCCGCTGGCCAGGCGATATTGAGCCTAACCACCATTTTCCTCTCTTGTGAAAATCACCTCCAGCAGCTCCTCATGCTGCAATGACTGGGCTGACGAGCCACCCATATCACCACCTTCCACACTCAGGACATCCAGGTCCTCAGAACTGGATCCTCTCTGCGCGGGCTCCACATCCAGGGCGGAAGACGCTGCAGGCTCAGCCTGGCTTCCGGATCCCGAATGCGGGTAGACTATTTCAACAAATAAAAAACAGTCAGTCGAGAGCAGAGTGTCTTATCTCTCCTCAGAGAGGGCACTTAACTTGCTCACAGTCACCCCTCAGGGCTGACAGAGCCTGCTCTCCATGCAGACAGCAGACACAAGTGTGTGGCCTCTGAACACGTCCCCCATTCCGGTCGGAAGAAGCCACGATGTGGGCTTCCGGTCCCAAAAACGGGTGGGAATTAGCGGATGAGCCATGTTTCACCAGTTTCTCACCGCGGGCTGCCACAGCAGCCGGGGGACCCGCACCAAGCGAAGCGGGCTCCCGAGAAGATGCTCACGCTGCTCGCGGTCAACCTCGAGGGCTGACAGAGAGAGCTCTCAAACCAAAACAGCCAACCAAAACACGTGAGTTGCCAGTGGGGATAATCCACGGGCAGGGAGGAAGCACTGCAAAAACCGCTTCACACTCGTCATTTCCACAGAGACCCAGCGCGCTTGCTGAAGATCAGAAGACTGACGACAACAGTGAAGCCGGCTCCCCTTATACTTCCGGTTCCGCCGGTGTACGTCACGTGTTGACGTTAAAGATTGACCGCTTAAATAATCCGGGATCTGTGGCTCTCTTGTCTTGAAGTGTGCCCTGCTGGCTTCACACTCTGACAGGCATCCCTTCAGCATGGCGGAGTTGGTACTGCGTTCCCCATAGCGTCAGCTGACGCAGCGTTGAAGTTCCCTTGAAAGGGAACCACAGTTTTTTTTTGATTAAAACACAAAAAATTAAATATTTTCCATATACTAAATGCAACTGGGTGTCATTGTGCAGATTATCACAGCCTGGGACATGTCATCGATTAGCAACATCACTTATTTTTTTGCATAATTTTTTTTGTGGTAGTGGAAGATCCAAGTTACATTAGATGACAAAATTTGTCCACGTCATAAAACTTACAGTAAAAATATTAAATATCTGTGCCAAGGACCCTTTGCCTCATAATCCCTCCATGTATGTTATGTATGTTGTGTGCCCCAACATGAACATGAAAACTGGGGAAAAATAATCTTCTAGTGTGAGCAGTGTAGCAATTCACAGACTTTGATCACACATCAAAATAATGGGCTTGATACAAAAACTACAGCATTTGACTGGAGGCTATTAAAACATTTTCTACCAGATAGCAAGTTCAACCAATTAGAAGGTGTGCTACAGTAATTAAATATTTTAAAGCATCTCTGAGGAGCCCTAACATGGCTGCCATTGTGTTATCATCTGAACCCCCCTTATGGACTGACCAGTGCTCCAAAGTAGATGGTTCTGTCTAGAGCGAATGGTTGTATGAATGGTGGTCCACGGAGTCGCTCAACATAGCTGTTATCCAGTGCCAGGCTGCTGAAGTTGCGGTTCAGCTCCAGTGCCACCGTGTGCCAGCTGCCATCGTTGATACGACGGCCAGAGATGCCCAACATGTCGGAACTCTCCCCACCTCCACCATTTCCAAGGCCACAGGCCAGCTGGAACCAGAGCTTCCCCTCATCCAACTGTTCACACACATGCATACACACACAAAATTAATGTTGCACAGTATATCCAATCAGACAATTCATTAAAAGAAAATCATCTTGTTTACTGCATGTCTTCTGTCAGACTCTCATACAACCATTTCAAATCACTTTCATGGAAAGAATGTATTGAGTGTTTTCTTTGCCTTTAATTAGCAACTATGGCTATGCATAACAAGTACATACTCTAGATGCTTCCTCAGCTTTTGAAAGTGTTAAATACAGAATTTGTCTTGTCCCATGTTTGCATCATTAGACTGGCATGTATATAAATAGTGTTCTGAAAAATAATAGAAATATCTGATTAATATGACATCAAACAAAAAATGATCATAATAGGGAAATTTAATAAATTCCATGTACCATATACAAAGGAATACAAACGTAATTTGAACAGTTAGAAAAAAAGTCTTGTCTAAACAAACAAATCTTGTCAAGCAGCAGTACCTTTGTGAATTGTAAGTCTTAATGTTTTCAATTACACTGTTAAACTACTTCAGGGTTTCTCAACATGCTCATGCCTCACGAGCATGAACAATGAGGGAGTAGTCAAGTTGAACTGAGAATCTAAAATATTTGTAAAATATATCTAATATTTACATCTAATAAATACATTAAAATGTCTAATAACTTAATGATTATAATAATTTAAAATAAGAGCCATGAAATTTTGTTGACTGATGATATATATGGTGCATGACAAATTATTCTAAGATAACTTTTCCTTAATTTCCTTCAATCTGTTTGATCCTTTAAGGATGTCCTTAGTGAATTGAGCATTAATTACTCCTTAATGTCAGAGCCTAGATCTTCCACCGTGTGTGTGTGTGTGTACCTTGAGTATGGTGCAGGGCTCAGTGTGTGTGTACATGATGATTCCTCGACTCTGCAGTGTTCTGATCCTCAGGCTGAGTTTCAGCTCTGTCTGCAGCCAGTCAGACAGTCTGTACTTGATGTAGCTGTTACCTGAGAAACTCAGAGATGAATGGCCTGCAACCCCCCACCCAAACACACACACAGGCACATGGATTAATGAATCAAATTCCAGAGAAAAACGTGTAAAATACTTATGTAAGTAAAAAAATCAATTTTTTTCAGTCTAAAATTTGTTGTTGCATGTATTCATTTCATGCATCAAATTGAGATGAGAATGAGAATTTTGTGTGTTTCCTTTCTTATCCTCTCTAACACACACACCTGCACACTCTCCCAGTTTGCCCGGTGGACACTGGCATGCGAAGCGCCCTCTTGTGGCCTCAATTGAAACGCACTGCATGTCCGTTGGACATGGCTGGTCCTCACACTGTTCTGAAAGGACAGCACAGCTGGCATCTATACACACGCACACACACACACACACAGGGACAAAAAGAAAAAAACACTTATCATATGGAACATGAACTGACTGCAAGACAGCCTTAAAATAGAAAGAAAAGACAGAGGAAGAGAGAGAAATAGAAAATATATCGATTTAAAGTCTTTGCAATCATTTGTATTTATCGATATTTAATATTGATTTGGAAATCAGTACAAACAAATTAATGAGCATAGTGAATGGAATAATAAACTGTGCACACAAATTAATAAACTGTGTGAACCATTTCCTCAACTGAGGGCATGGTTTGGGGAAAATAACATTTTGAACTAAGACTTCTGGTACATGCATCATCACCATGTAATTTCTATTTGCATTTCACTATTACACTTTATTCACTACAAGATGCATCTCATGCTTCTATGCATCCCATCGACTTGCCATGGACATGCCTAAACAACAATATTTGATCGTTTTCCCAAAAACTAGGATTATTTTGTAGACATGAAGTGAGCGACATGACATACTGTTGCTCTATGATATGCTCTGTTTCAAGGCTAGATTTTCTTTCTTTTGGAACAAAACATGGACGTTCCAATTTCACTTTGGCTCTTTATTCTGGAACACACCAAATATATGAATACTTGATCAGACTGCAGACAGACAAACAAGTCCTTGGCACATTTATGATGTTGGGTCTCCATGGATGAGTTTGTTCATGTGGGTGATATTAACTGAACTTTGATTAAAAGACTGCATTTTTTATCCTACAATCCCAAGAGCCATGGAACTCCACGGTGTGAACTCCTCCCATGGGACCAGCTTCTTGCTACCATTGGCGGGTCTAACCTGTGACCCTGACGGGCACCAGTTTAATAAAGGGACCCAGTGGCCTTTGTCCTCTTTCTTCCTCCTGGCATTCTTCACTGCAACAGACAGCTGTGGCTGTCTCTCTTCTCAGCAGAAATATACATGTTTACAGGCTGGTACAAAAAATGGTTTTGGTCTCTATAGTTAATTTCCCCCTTCATGACAACCCTGAGGGGGGTGAATTTGTTTTATAACTCACCCATTTAAATGATATTAAGGCTTAATCAGACCAGTCTCAGTTTGTACATCTTTCGAACATGCCAAAGTTAGTCACGGAGTTCCATAAGGTTCTGTGCTATATGTATCAATCAAGCAAGATTAAACTATTCAGTTAGCTAGACAAAACTGAATACTGTACATGGCGCCAAACATCTCTTGAGTCACATTATCAGGAGATATAGTTACTTTAGATGGCATTACCCTGGCCTCCAGCACCACCGTATGGAACCTTGGAGTTATCTTGGATCAGGATCTATCCTTCAACTTCCACGTGAAACAAACTGCAAGGACCACCTTTTTTCACCTACTTAACATTGCAAAAAGGACAGGCACATTCTGTCTCAAAATGATGCAGAAAAACTAGTCCATGCATTTCTTAATGTTAGACTAGATTACTGCAATTCCTTATTATCAGGCTGCTCAAAAAAGTCACTTAAGACTTTCCAGTTGATGCGGCATATGTACTGACAAGAACTAGGAAAAGCGATGATATTTCTCCAATATTAGCTTCTCTGCACTGGCTCCCTGTAAAATCCAGAATAGAATTTAAAATCCTCCTCCTCACCTACAAAGCTCTTGATGGTCAGGCACCATCTTGAAGAACTCATACTACCTTATTACCCCACTAAACACTGCGCTCTCAGAATGCAGGGTTACTTGTGGTTGAGTCTCCAAAAGTAGAATGGATGCCAGAGCGTTCAGCAATCAAGCTCCTCTCCTGTGGAATCAGATCTCAGTTTGGGTTTGGGAGGCAGACACCATCTCCACATTTAAGAGTAGGCTTAACACGTTACTCTTCGGTAAAGCATATAGTTAGGGCTCGCTCAGGTGACTTGAGGGCACAGCTTGCTCTGTGCTGTCACTGTTAAGGTGAAATTGCTTTTAACCAAGACAGGCCATACTGAATGTTTTCCACCAGTGTTTTAAACCTGTCATCTTTCTCTCATGTACGATGTGTGATGGCCCCTCTTAGTCTACTTCTGTGTGGGCTTTGTCAGTAACTGTGTCTACCCAGGTCGTCTTTTGAGGTGCCAGAGGAGCTGATAGTAGTATGCAACCAGATCTGGAGAACCTGGGCCTACTGCTTAGATATAAAAGCTTCCACATTGGCTCGCTCTCTTCCCTGTCAGTGCCTGCACTCTACCCTACCTAAGATTTTTGTTTTACTCCACAACACCTTATCCTACACTATCCACACACATCCACATGAACCCTACTGATTTCACTCACTAACACAGCTCATATCCAAAGTTACAGTTCAGTTTATTTTCTTTATCACAAGAAATAACTTGTATTTATTGGCATTCTGTGTGCTTTCCCGTTTGTGGTCTGGGTTATGATAGACGCTTGAGGAAAGTTACAATGCCTAGGCCAATGTGATGTGTACTCCACAGTAAAGAGGTTGAAGGCATCACTTGTTTCCCAAAATGTTAAGATTTTGCCAAATTATGACACTGGATTATTATCCATGGGTTCTAACTTTATAATTACTGTTACATGTGTACTTAAGTCAATCAAAACAACTTGTAAATTTGCAAGCTGTAATACTGATGCAAGATATGATTTTAATAAACTAAACTTACTTGTGTAGTGGTACATTTTTGTTATATAAAATGTATACTTAAAAGTAAAAGCACATTTGTAAAAGCTGTCATTTATCAGTTATGTTAATTAGAAATATAGTGGTGATTTAGTTAGTTACAACTTTTAACAAAATATAAAAGTTATAAATGAAAATATTAAGATGGTATTTATAGGTTAACGTTTTGCATAGTACATAGCAGAAAGTAAAAAGAAATGGAAGGAAAATGTAAATGGACTGTACTTGCCTTTCTAGTCATCCGACTACTCAAAGCGCTTTCACACTACATATCACATTTACCCAGACACATACATTCATACACTGATGGCAGGAGCTAACTGCCCATCAGTACAAATTAAACTAATCATTCACACACCGAAGGCGCAGCTTCGGGAGCAATTTGGGGTTCAGTATCTTGCTCAAGGATACTTCGACACATGGCTGGGGGAAGCGGGGATTGAACCGCCGCCCTTGCGGTTGGTAGACGACCTGCACTGCCACCAAGCCACCTAGCCATCGCCGCCCCAGTTTTGTGCTGGTTTTGTTTGGATATTTCTTTAAGACAAATGATGAACGTTGACTGAGAAACTATACTCTCGTGAAAACAATTATCGGCACAATGAATAATTTTGAAACCCCGTAGGAGGTGTAATTTATTTGTGACCTCTAGTTTTCCACAGGTATTGTGAGGCTTACACTGTATGGTGAGGCAATAGGAAAAAAACAACACAATCAGCCAATCAAATGCACCTATTTGCCACATGTGAAACTGATCCACTCAGTGTGCAAGTAATTCTTTGATTTTCAATTTAAGCGCTTTATCCAGCACCTTACTCATTTGTTTGGATGTGTGCACATTCTTCTCAAAATACTCATGCACACACAGAAGTAGATTCTGCAAAATGTTTTATCAACGTGTTGGGAGTCAGCAGATGAGTTCATTCATGTGGGTAATTTTAAATGAACTTTGTTAAAAGGACTGCATTCCCTTTTTGCTCACAATTCCTGAGATAGTGAATACCCCAGTGACGTCTGCTGACGGGTGACCCCGGAAGTCACCAGGTCAATATAACTTGTCAAGACTCTTGCTCCATCTCGCTCTTGTTCCTGCGCTCATTAAGAGCGGAGAAGCTCCTGTTTTAGGTCCGCTCCCTGAGATTTATCGTTGTGATTCTTTTCAATCTGTTCGTTAATCTGGTAGCCATTGATAAATTGATATTGTTAGAGTATTTAGTTAGTCTTCATATTGTGTGTTTTTGCTTTGCTTACCTTTTTTAAATAAATGCTTGTGTTTAATTATGCTGGTCTCTTTAATGTCTCACAAGAGTGAATAATTTGCCAACTTCTTCAATGTTGAACTCCAAATCTTTCACCTACTAATGGTAATTTTGGGTTTTAGTTATTAATTTAATGAGTTCCAAATTGGTAGTTTAGTGTATTTTGTTGAATCAGTTAATCAGCTATCATTTCCCTTCATCGAGAGGGGTGGTGCCCTGAGGACTTTATTAATTAAAGTTATTATTTATGATTATCTTTGATAATCCTGATAGCCCAATCTAGTCGATTGGACCTACACAGTTTGGTGCCCCTTTAACGATGGTAAACCCCAACAACGAGATTCTATCACTCACCACCGCATGTGCAGCGTGAGGTCCGGTGAAAGCGTGGTGAGACAAAGCTGACTCGTGGGGTGCTGTATGTAGCCAGGTTGTGCGAGTCTAGCATGATGCTCTGTTCACACTGCGCCCCGCGACACTCCAATCCCGAGCAGTTCTTATCTAGGATAGCTGAAACTCTGAGGACCTCCTCCAGCTGCCGCCGTGATGCACTGAGTTTCTGGGTGAGGTAGGCCGCCTTGTAGTACCTGTCCCCTGCTGTTTCCACAGCAACGAGCATGTCCAGCTGTTGTGTCCCGCCAACTGGCTGCAGACTGAGCAGGTGCAGCGCGTCCTGCTGCTGCGATGTGGCGGCCTGCTGTAACACCTTTAACACACTCTTCAGGTGCAATGCCACAAAGTCTTGTGGTGCCACACTCTCAAAACGTACTGTCACCGCCTCACGTAGCATCTCCGGTGTCGCCTGCTCCACGTGCACGGTAACGGGCACAGGCACGACGAAGCGGCCATCACTAACACTGGCGTTGAGGGAGTACCTGCCTGCATCCAACCCACCCAGGGCAATGATCTTTCCGTCATGAGGACTGATCTTAAAGAGACTGCGCTGGGCTGGGGGGTCATGGCCAAAGGTCAGCGCATCATAAGGGTCAGCATCGGTGGCATGTAGCTGGCCAATCACACCACCAGGAAACTCATCCTCCATAGTGACAATATGAACTTCCAGTGGCAACGCCACTGGCCGGTGGAGGCTCTCCTCAATCACCCTGACTGTCAGCATGGAGGAGGAGGAGAGACGAGGCTTCCCTGAGTCTGCCACCTGGGAGGAGGAAGTAGAACAGGGAGAGAAAGGGAGATCATAACAAAAGACAGGAGAAGAAACATGAAAACGAAGTTAAAGCACAAGTGGATGGGACAAATGACTTGGTAACATCTCTTGTTAGTGACATCTAATGAGAAATCCATCTGCAGAGGTAGGTAGTAACAAGTTTGGACTCCCTTACATGAGCAGAAAGAAATATGTGTCTGTTTACTTTTAATGCTAATACGTTTAATACTATTTTCACACAGTATATCATGCTTCAAAACTACTAGTTTTGCTTTCTGTCGTAATTGTTATTGTTAACTATGTTTAATTTAACTATTTAGCAGCATCGAGTTCCCTTGAAAGGGAACGTCTCAGGTTACGCATGTAACCCTGGTTCCCTGATAGGGAAGAAGACGCTGAGTCTCTTTGCACTACCTCTGACATGCCTGTGAGTGGCTTGCTTCAGTCGATCAGAAGTCTGACAACAGTGAAGCCGGCTCCCTATATAACTTCTGGTTCTACCGGCGTGTGTCACGTGTTGGCGTTACACCAATCTAGATTAGACTAAATTGTACAGAGATTCAGATGCGGTCACACTGGAGGCGCTCCCCATAGCGTCAGCTGATGCAGTGTCCCGTTCCCTATAAGGGAACCAGCAGGGTTACATACGTAACCTGAGACAGTTTGTTGCATCAATATCTACTATTTCATCTGCTGTGTTTGTTATTTTCTTTATCATATACCTTATTAATCCTTAATTTATTCAGTTATTAGTCATTTAGCTATAAATAAATGTCCTCATTTAATCAGTAAGAAATTGTCTGTGTGTTTTCTTTGAAGCGAAAGACAAGGTCAATCTTTTGAAGGGACTGATCAACTGAATAACCCGAGTTTTAATTAATTTGGTTTATTTGTTTTGTATTTCGTTTGCCAGGTATTGCCCCAATTAGTGTATTAAAGTGGAATTACTACAGCAGCTCTGCAGATGTCATGTTAAACAGTAGTTTTACTCTACCTGTATCTGAATAACATATTCAGTTGCCAGGTCCCTCCTGAACACTTGATTGGCCACTAGCGTTCCATCTTTCTCCAGTACAAACTCTCCACCTTCGTTTCCTGACAGAATGCGGAAGTCAAAGGGTGGGCCGTTGTGGGAGGAGTCCTGATCGTTGATGGATAAATGCAGGATGCTGGTGCCTACTGGTTTGTTTTCCTGGGGAAGGAGACACACCATTAGAAAGACCTGTCTGTTTTGAGATACATTATGCAGGGTCATAAAATAACTGTAAATACACTCATATTCAATGGATGTATTAAAAGGGGAAGGTAGAGTACTGAGACAGTTTACAGAGCCCAAAGTGTTGTGCTACAGCGCTGCATTTGGAATTATACTTACCAACGACAAGAGCCAGTGATGGTTGAATTTTAGGCAAGGTTTTCTTTAACTAATGCATCACAATTTTATCTTTGTGAATATCTAGTTGATCATCAGGCGTACCTGAATGACAGTAGTGAGGTTAGCTGGGGAGAAGGTGGGCGGGTTGTCATTGATGTCAGAGATGTCTATGTTGACCATCACGGTGGAGGACATGGGTGGTATTCCACTATCCAGAGCTCTGATGGCCAACGAGTAGCTGAGAACCTAGAAGGACAGACACAATGAAAGATACATAAACCATGATAAAACCCAAAACAAACAAAAACAACAAACAAATCATGGACATAGCACATGTGATGTCACAGGTTTCTGAAAATATGTTTGGCAGCTTGGATTTCTGCCATCATGGCAGTTAGTGGAACCATAAAATACAGATTTGATCAAAGTAGAGTGGTCTGTGTTGGGCTGATGTTAGATGAACAGATGGCAACCATCACAGTAGATCTTTGGGATCCTCATTTTGGTGTAACATGAGCCTAAGGCTGTAGAGGGTGTCAAGTTCATTACATGCCACATTTTATAAAATGCTGGACAACAACAGAATGATGATTTAGAATGATGATTTTACTATTCTAGAGCCTTTCCTTGGTGAAAATGTAAAGTTTGTCCCAAGGGTGGCAGTAGAGCATAGACAAAGGGGGATTACAAACTAATAGTTTTTTAGAGATAAAAGGAAGACTAATGAAAAATAGGATGATGTCATGAATACCTTCAAATTTATCTTGTGATGGTTTTCTTTGACTGTGAATCCTGCACTGTGGACTTGCCCAAGCCAAAAAATATCTTAATTACAGCCTAGTCTCCCTTTAAAAATTCAGTTCAAAGTGGAATTACTTTCAAATTGTCACTCTGTTTCTTTACAGGATAGTTCCAGTTTATTACTACTTGTGTCATAGTTTTGGCCATCTTTCAATGGGGTCAACAAACATGAGCAGTCCAGACAATCAGGAAATTTGTCTGATCACCTGTCTGCACGTGTTTCTTGACCTGTCAGACTTCTTATAAGTGATGTTACTGTTTCCCCAAATCTCAGCTATTAACTTGAATAGTAAGATGTTATTATAGATAGAAATAAGAAACAAATTGTAATAAACTTGAATTATCCGTTAACCTTTTCAGTCACCGGCCAAAATTGCATTTTTAGACTACCTCCATTCATCTGCCTCTCAAATTCTCTCATTAGTTTTTAATATTGATGTCTTGCACATCCTTTATACAGAATAACCACAGCTATTTGGAAACATTTGAGGTGAATAGTTGCAGCCAAGATATATGATGGGATATATATATATGTAGATTCCAGGTTTGCCTAAAACAATCTATTTACAGAATGCATTTTTTAGAATTTTCAAGGTGTCAGCTTTTGGTAAAACTGAACTATGGCTTTCTGACAGCAACCAATGTGAAATATTCACAAGAAGCTATTTACACCAACAACAGTAGCAACTCGTTACAGCTTATTCCCTCACTTCAGCAGAGCATTGACGCAGCCACATTTGTTGCACACGTTAGATTGATCACCACAACAACATGCAAGTAGGAGTAACCGTTGAGAATCATTAGGAAGAAATAAATTATATACTGGCTGAAAGCGAATAACAGATAAGAATGTGAAGGGGATCGCTTGTAGTAATGAACCTACAGAGAATTTTCAGGTGAATCTGCAGCTCCCCTCGGCTTTAATGCGCTGTATAGTGATTTTCAGCTCATTATTTAGCTCTCTGACCCACAACTTTACTTTTTTGGTTTCCATCTCACTGCTCTCATAGCGGGTTTTCAGCAGTGGCTGTGGGGGGGGTTTGGTGGCAGCGTCGGAGGAGGGGTGCCAAAATTGTTGCTGCATACCCCTCTAGAACTGAGTAGTTACTCCCCTGGTTTTCAGCCATAGAAGGCAGCTGTTTTCAGAAAAAAAACTCTAAAAACCAACTGTACACTACCTGCTCAGCAACCAATAGCAGACAGACAGAGTGAGAAACTGAACATAGTGGAGCACTTAACAGATATAAAGCCAGATATTTCCAGAGCTGGTAGAGACAAAAAGCTAAAAGAGAGTGAATGCTGGGCTTACATTTATCAGGGGGACACAAGCACCACTTCAAATGAGTGATAACAATGCTCCGTAACTACTAGATGAGTGTTACTCAGTTAAAAAGATATAAATATTATGCATTAGTCTAAATTAATAGAGTTCATAATAATTAAATCGGAAATTAAAAGTAATTTCATATTGATAAACAAGGTAAAAATATGGAGCTGTATTTCATGTTTAAAAACTACAATATAATATTTTAGAATAAATAAGTCCAAAAAGGTCATTCACATGTATATGAATCATGGCTTTTTAAATACCTAACTAGTAAACTGTCATAATTGAGCTGGAGTCATTGGTTGATGCCTGTGGGGACAACCCATTCTTATCCCAGGGTGTCATATGACATTTTGTCAAGCCCTTGGCGTTGTAAACAGATGTAAACAATGTACATGGTACCCTTTAGTGTTTGTAGGAGACGCTGTAAGAAACTCCTTCTAGGTCTGTACACACGCCTTCAGAAACTACTTCGTTAGGTAATGGAAAGTCATGTGACTTGGTTAGGTTTAGGCAAAAAAACTGCTTGGAAAAGTAATAGGACGTCACGTGACGTTACGATACTTGTAACTTAAAACTCTAAATAACTCAATGTTCACTTTTGAAGGCTCTACCCAAACTGGGATCTGATTCCACAGGAGAGGAGCTTAATAGCTGAATGCTCTGGCTTCCATTCTACTTTTGGAGACTCTAGGAACCACAAGTAACCCTGCATTCTGAGAGTGCAGTGTTCTAGTGGGGTAATAAGGCACTATGAGCTCTGTAAGATACGATGGTGCCTGACCATTAAGAGCTCATTAGGTGAGGAGGAGGATTTTAAATTCTATTCTGGATTTTACAGGGAGCCAGAGAGGAAAAGCTAATATTGGAGAAATATGATCTCATTTCCTAGTTCTTGTCAGTACAAGTGTTCTGGATAAAGTGAAGAATCTTAAGGGACTTTTTCAGGTAGCCTGATAATAAGGAATTGCAGTAATCCAGCCTTGAAGTAACAAATGCATGGACAAATTCTTCTGCTTCATTTTGAGTAAGGAAGGGCCCGATTTTTGCAATGTTACGTAGGTGAAAAAAAGGCAGTCTATGAAGTTTGCTACATGTGGGAGTTGAAGGATAAATCCTGATCTAAGATAACTCCAAGGTTCCTCACAGAGGTGCTGGAGGCCAGGGCAATGCTATCTATATCCGATGATAGTGTGTCTCAAAGGTGATCGGGGCCAAGCACGATAACTTTAGCTCCCTTTCAAGGGAACTTCAATGCTGCGTCAGCTGACGCTATGGGGAACGCCTTCAGCGTGACTGCCTCTGAATCTCTGTATCAACTTAGACCAATCTTGATTGGGTTTAACGTCAACATGTGACGTACGCCAGTGGAACCGGAAGTATAAGGGGAGCCGGCTTCACTGTTGTCGTCAGTCTTCTGATCTTCAGCAAGCGCGCTGGGTCTCTGTGGAAATGACGAGTGTGAAGCGGTTTTTGCAGTCCTTCCTCCCTGCCCGTGGATTTTCCCCACCGGCAACTCACGTGTTTTAGTTGGCTGTTTTGGGTTGTGAGCTTGCTCTGTCAGCCCTCGAGGTTGACCGCTAGCAGCGTGAGCGTCTCCTCTGGAGCTCGCTCCGCTTGGTGCAGGTCCCGCGGCTGAAACGGGACAGACACGGCTCATCCCACCCGTTTTTGGGACCCCGTTTCGGCTTCTTCCGACCGGAATGGGGGACGTGTTCAGAGGCCACACACTTGTTTCTGCTGTCTGCACGGACAGCAGGCTCTGTCAGCCCTGAGGGGTGACTGTGAGCAAGGTAAGTGCCCTCTCTGAGGAGAGATAAGACGCTCTGCTCTCGACTGACTGTTTGTTGTTTGTTGAAACAGTCTACCCGCATTCGGGATCCGGAAGCCAGGCTGAGCCTGCAGTGTCTTTCGCCCTGGATGTGGAGCCCGCGCAGTTCTGAGGACCTGGATGTCCTGAGCGTGGAAGGTGGTGATGTGGGTGGCTCGTCAGCCCAGTCAATGCAGCATGAGGAGCTGCTGGAGGTGATTTTCCCAAGAGAAGAAAATGGTGGTTAGGCTCAATATCGCCTGGCCAGCGGAGCGGCAGGGCACTCATCGCCGGAGTAGCTCGGTGAGTGTTCGGTTCCGGTCCACACCCCCATGATTCCGAGGAATCTTGGAAATAGGGGTCGACCAAGTACAAGCATAGGTAATGGACGAGAAATACATTCTCTCTTGTACAATGGGGCCATAAAACAAATCCCCACCTGAGGGATGCATACCGGGTTCTACAGCCGGTACTTCATAGTCCCGAGAGAGACGATGGTTTACGTCCCGTTTTAGATCTTCGTCACCTGAACCATTCTCTGAGGAAACTTAGGTTCCGGATGCTGACGATCCCTATGATTGTGAGTCTGATTCAGTCCGAGGACTGGTTGGTTACAATCGATCTAAAGGACGCGTACTTCCACGTCTCTATCATTCCGGGACACC
>CM022478.1:30612491-30626792 GCA_011952105.1 Coreoperca whiteheadi
GCCATGGCACAGCCGTGGCCGAGGCTATGGCTGTACGCTTTTCCCCTGATTGCTCTGCTCTGATGTTGAGGTAGCACAAAAGACTCCTCTAGAAAAGTCCTAATAGTGACCCCCTCATAAAGATAACCCAGTACCTTAATTCCTCTAAGTTAAGTTTAACTAAATAGAGGCTGAGAGATGGCGATAAAGGTCAAATTTGCACATGTCAGTGATTCTCTTCCACAACCACTGCTATGAGATGAGTCTGTAGTCAGCTTGGTTGTGACAAAGTGAATAGGGTTAAGCAGTCTACACAGGGAGCATACCAGGGAGGCGTTCATTCAGGGGTTAAGGACCAACAAACCATGTGCCGGGGACAAAAGGTTAAAAAATTTAACAAAAGGTTTGGGATACCAAGTCCTCCCTGATCTACTGGTCTCTGTAGCTTTCTCAAATTCAGTCTGGGGCATTAACCATTCCAGATAAATATGTTGCATAATCTTTCAATTGTTTAAAATACTTTAGGGGGATGTTGACAGAAAGTTACTGTAATAGGTGGTTAAATTTTGGTACGCAATTCATTATGAGGACATTGGCTTTTCCCCACAAAAAGAAATTGAGGGGGTCCATTGCTCAATGTCAATGTAATTCTTGAGTTTTTCCATGAGAGGTTCAGAATGAATACATACAAGGTCTTGAAGCTGTAGGGGGAATGTGAGACTGATTTGATGCCAATGGTGGGCCATGTAAATCACCAGGTTTAAACATGTTTTTGCTGATGTTGTCCGGACCCCCTATGATGTGCAGGTGTGCAAAAAGCGCACCCCTCCATAAAGTAGTAGAGGAGGCGACCCCCCTGGTGGAGTGGGCCCTTAAGCCTATCGCTGAAGCCTATCGCTGAAGCCTGACTGCGCGCCTTGTAGGCAAGAACAATAGCATCCCTGACCCAGTGTGACATGGTTTGCTTGGTGGCGGCAGAACCTCTGTTACGGCCCCCATGACAAACATGGTCAACAGCTGCTCTGACCTACACCACTGGCTGGTGCAGTGGATGTAAGCCCGGAGAGCATGCCCTGGACACAGTCTATGACATCTCTCCTGCTCCGTCGTAACAAACGGTGGAGGGTAGAAGGTTTCCAGAATGACAGGATGTGACAAGGCTAGGCCGAACGTTAAGAACACAAAATTGGTAAGCTTCTCCCCCGAAAGCGAACCTCAGGAACTTCCTCTGTTGAGGCAATATTTCTATATGGAAATATGCGTCCTGTAGATTGATCGTGATCAACCAATCGTGAAGATGGATTTGCGAAACGACCATCTTCACTGTCAACATCTTGAACTTGAGAGCTTTAAACTTTATCACTTCCCGTGTGTGTGTGTGGGGGGGGGTGTTAGGAACCCCGTGTCCTGTAGCAAAAAAGGATTTACACATGGGGCATACGACCTGTTGCTGGAACCTACTACCCCCCGAAACACCAAAGGAGGCGGAGGTGGAGAGGTTCCGTGAGGGTCGCGGAATGGGATAAGTAGATGTACGACGCGCCTCTCCCCGCGTGCGGGGACACACCCCCACCAGGTCGCCAAACAGACCCTTGCGGGAGACCAGGGAGTCCAAAAGGAACGCCCTCTCCCTGTCCTTAATCCCTGAAAGGTTAAGCCACAGGTGTCTCTCCGTGCTCACCAAAGCTGACATCAAACGGACGATGGCACGGGCTGTTTGCTTGGTGGCACGGAGAGACAGGTCCGTTCCTCCCTCACTCAGGTCCTTGAGGAGGTCGGCCTGGTATGCTTGCAGTACCGCCATGGTGTGCAAGGCAGCACCTGCCTGACCTGCTGCCTGATAGGCCTTCCCCACCAAAGCCGAAGTAGTCCTAGACAGCTTCCAGCGGAGGACAGGTTTCCTCCATGAAGATGCCGACCCAGGTGAGAGATGGCTAGCGAGTGTCTCTTCGACCTGTGGCATCTCCATATACCCACGTGTCGATGCCCCCACGATAGTCGAAAATGTCAACATCGATGGGAGAAACACCCACGAGGTATAAGGGTGACTCCATGATTTAGATAACTCCTCATGGAGGTCCCTGAAGAAAGGGAGAGACTGTGGACGTGCTTTCTCCCCACTCCCAGAGAGAAACCTGCCAGCTTGCTATGTTTGGGGGCTCCCTCCTCACGGGGCCAGTCCAGCTGTAACCTAGCCACCGCCCACTTCACCACCTCCAATAACGCGGGGAGACACATGGATCTGGCGGCTGAGCAGGCGAAAAGGAGTGGCCCGTCCCCTGCTCATCAGACCCCCACGACCTAAGTGCAGGTGCGGACCGAAAGTAGCTCATGCGAGCCCGTGATTTTAATATTTATGTGGACGCTTCTAATGATAGCCTTAGTACTGCGTTTATCTCATTATTAGATTCGATTTTTTTCTGTCAGAGTGTACATAAACCCACTCACTGTTTAAATCAACACCCTCGACCTTGTTCAGGTACATGGTATTGAAATTGAACATTTAACAGTCTTTCCTTCATTATCCTTCCTTATAACTTTTGAACTCCTATTACTGGACTACACATCATTAGGAAAAAACTGCTACACGATATGTCTATCTGATAGTGGGTCTTCGGTGCATGAGTGTGTGCAAATGGTTAGTTTCCTTAGTTTCCTTTGTACTGATGGGCAGTTAGCACCGGCCGTCAATGTATGAATGTGTGTGAATGGGGTGAATATAGTATGTGAAGACTAGAAAGGCGCTACACAAGTACAGTCCATTTACCATTTATTGACCTTATTTCATACTGTTTGGTAGGGAAGCAAGACTTCCTGTTGATCTGTATTTTAGAACTTCTCCTGATGGCCAAGATGATTTTTGCCATGCACGTTATGTGGCCAAGTTGAAACAAGACTTGAAGAGAGTCTACAAGTTTCCCTCTGAAGCATAGTACATTCATGTTTGTTAAATAATGGCAACGTCTGCACATGTAGATGTGGCGATAAGTAGCTCCCTTATACTTCGCTACATTTTGTTTTAATTTGTTATTTCATCGGCTTTGTTACTGAAGCACATATTACTTAGAGTGGTGCAAAAAATGGGTATTGTTATGAACTACCAGAAAGGAGGACTCAGATGTGGACTGAAAACAGGAAAAACTTGAGCTTTATTGGAGAAGCAGGGAAAGCAAGGTGGAGGGGCCGAATAACTGGAGCCGGGTACAGAGGAGGTCCGCGGGGGAAAGCAGGGTCGGAGCGAGGGCGAGGTAATTGGGGCAAGGTGCGGAGAACAGCAGACGGAGATCCCGCGGAGGAAGCAGGCGAGGCGTGGCTGAGTGTCGGGATGGACCTGGACACAGAGAGCGAGGTGAGTAATCTCAATCACAAAGTTCAAAATTCTAATTTATTTTACAACGAGGTACTGTCGAGGTTACCACACGGCAAACGGACGATCTGGCAGCCAGGATGTGAAGAGGAGCTCTAAATACCCTGGCGCATGATGGAATGATTGTGCCCAGCTGTGCCGACCAGAAAGTTCCTTGCATTCACGCCCCTGTTCCAGCACTTACTCCAGCCTTCAATTGGTCGCGGAGGAAAACATCACAGTACCCCCCCCCTCAAGGGGAGCCTCCCGGCGACCCACCCGACTTGTCGGGATAGGCGCGGTGGAACTCCCGAACCATGGCCGGATCCAGGATACGGGAGCGAGGAACCCAAGACCTCTCCTCGGGGCCATACCCATCCCAGTCCACCAGGTACTGCAGTCCCCGGCCCCGCCGCCAGACGTCCAGGAGGCGCCGAACAGTATACGCTGGATGAGACGGGGGGGTGGGGGGGGATCGGCAGGGGGTCACAGCGGACTGGAGTGGACTGGCTTAAGCTGAGAGACGTGGAAAGATGGGTGGACCCTGAGTGTTCTTGGCAGCTTTAACCGGACGGTAACCGGGTTGCAGGATATCTCAAATGGTCCAATGAACCGGGGAGCGAGCTTCTTGGATTCCCCCTTGAGGGGGATGTCCTTGGTGGACAGCCAAACCTGTTGGCCTGGCTGGTAGTCAGGAGCCGGGATGCGCCGGCAGTCAGCAATCTGGCGGTTAGCCTCTGCTGTGCAAAGGAGGGCGGCCCGGGTACTTGTCCAGACTCTCTGACAGCGCCGTAGGTGAGAATGCAAAGACGGGACGGCAATCTCCTTCACCTGTGATGGAAATAAGGGAGGTTGGTACCCCACAGAGACCTCGAACGGGGATCGCCCAGTTGCGGCGTTAACGAGGGAGTTATGGGCATACTCCACCCATGGCAGGTATGTGCTCCAGGAGGCGGGGTTATTGGCCACGACGCAACGTACAGCTGATTCCAGGTCTTGATTTGCCCTTTCGGTTTGTCCATTGGATTGTGGATGGTTCCCGGAAGAAAGTCTGACCGTTGCCCCTAGGGCCTTACAAAACTCCTTCCAGATGTGGGAAATGAATCGGGGACCCCGGTCGGACACGATGTCCGTGGGTATCCCATGCAGCCGGAATACGTGCTGGACCAGGAGGTTGGCCGTCTCACGGGCAGTGGGAAGCTTCGATAGGGCTGTAAAATGAGCGGCCTTGGAGAAACGGTCCACCGTTGTCAGGATGACCGACTTACCTTGGGACGGTGGGAGCCCGGTCACAAAATCCACAGCAATATGCGACCAGGGCCGGCTGGGGACGGGGAGAGGGTGTAGCAGACCAGCGAGTGGGCGATGCAAGGCCTTTCCCCGGGCACAGATGGTACAGGCGGCCACGAACTCCCGCGTGTCTCTTCTCATGCTGGGCCACCAGAACCGCCTCCTCAGGAGGCTGTAAGTGCGGCTGACCACAGGATGGCAGGAAAAGCGGGATGAGTGTACCCAATTTAGGACTTGAGGCCGTACGTTTTCCGGCACAAACAAGCAACCCATAGGTCCTCCTCCTGGGTCTGGCTGGGCACGTTGGGCCCTCTTGACAATGTCCTCGATCTCCCAGGTTAAGGCCCCCACGATGCGGGCAGGTGGGAGTATCGTCTCTGGAGTGGACGGGAGGTCGGCAGGGCCGTGAATTCGAGATAGGGCGTCCGGCTTGGTGTTCCAGGATCCCAGGCGATAGGTTATGGTAAACCGGAAGCAGTTGAAGAACAACGCCCACCCTTTGCCGCGAGTTCAGTCTTTTGGCCGTCTGGATATAGGCCAGATTCTTATGGTCGGTTGTTCCGCCCCCAGCAGCCAATACCTCCACTCCTCTAGGGCAAACTTTACGGCCAGTAATTCTCGGTTGCCCACGTCGTAATTGCGTTCGGCCGTCGCGAGGCGCCGGGAGAAGAAGGCACACGGGTGTAGGCTGAGCCGGGGTCCCGTGTACTGGGACAAGACCGCCCCCACCCCTAAATCTGAGGCGTCCACTTCGACCACAAACTGCCGGGCGGGGTCGGGTTGGACGAGCACTGGGGCCGTCGTAAATAGCTCCTTAAGTCTCCGGAAGGCTCCGGCGGCTGCGGATGACCACAGGAATGATTGGAGTGGGGATGTAAGTTTGGTTAGGGGTGCGGCGATAACACTATAATTGCGGATGAACCGGCGGTAGAAATTGGCGAACCCCAAGAAACGTTGGAGTTGTTTGCGGTTGGTTGGGGTAGGCCAATCCTCTACTGACCGGACTTTGGCGGGGTCGGGCATCATCCGGCCACTCTCTAAGATGAAGCCCAGAAAAGAAACTGTCTGGACGTGAAATTCACATTTCTCGGCCTTGACAAATAGCCGATTCTCCAATAACCGGGAGAGAACTTGGCGGACGTGCTGGACGTGTTCCGGCAGGGACTTAGAAAAGATCAAGATATCGTCTAGGTAGACAAAGAGGAACCTATTTAGGAAGTTCCGGAGCACGTCGTTAATCAATGCCTGAAAGGTGGCTGGGGCATTAGTCAGCCCGAACGGCATGACTAGATACTCAAAATGCCCAAGCGGGGTGTTAAACGGCGTCTTCCACTCATCACCCTCCCGGATCCGCACCAGATGGTATGCGTTGCGTAAATCCAACTTGGTGAAGAGGGTGGCCACGTGGAGTAGCTCGAATGCCGAGTTCAGAAGGGGAAGTGGATAGCGGTTCCTGACGGTGATGTTATTCAGCCCACGGAAGTCGATGCATGGACATAGTGTCTTGTCCTTCTTCTCCACAAAGAAAAAACCCGCCCCTAGGGGGGAAGTGGATGGACGGATGAGTCCCGCTGCCTGGGACTCTGTGATGTATTTTTCCATTGCTTCCCGTTCGGGTTTGGACAGGCTGAAAAATCAACTTACTGGCAACGGGGCACCCGGAAGGAGGTCGATGGCACAGTCATACGGACGGTGGGGGGGCAAGGAGACAGCATGATCCTTACAGAAAACCTTGGAGAGACCCGGGGCCTGATGTTCCAGGGGGAAGGCCGGCTCCGGAGAAGGTGAGAGCGCCGACCCTAGGCAGGTAGCATGGCACGACGGACTCCAGCCCCAGATCTCCCCTTTCTCCCAATTCACGTGAGGGTTATGTTTCGCTAGCCACGGGTGCCCAAGCACCAAAGGAGCCCGGGGAGAAGGAATGAGGTGGAAGGTGATCTCCTCGTGGTGGTTCCCTGCCACCACCAATGACATCGACCCGGTGCGGAGGGTAACCCGGGCTGAGGCGACCATCAGGCGATCATCCAGCGCATTGGCTACCAGCGGGGTCTCTAGTGGTTCGATTGGGACCCCCAGCCGCTCGCCGCAGTTCTGGTCCATGAAGTTGTCATCTGCCTCGGAATCAATTAGCGCCTGTATCGTTGACGTAGTCTGGCAAAAGCGAAGCGTGGCCGGCAGGGAGGTAAGTTGTTGGGGGGAAGTTTGAAAAATTTGTTTGAAGATTGACATTTTAATTCATCTGTTTTACTACTGCCCTTTCTAAAGCTTATTGCAATACATAGTCAAGCTATATTTAAAGTCTAAATTGTGGACATTCAATTTATGAGATCATTGATGGTGGTAAAAAGTTAGGTAGTGTGTGTGCTTGACATCTTAAGAAGTTCTTATAGGTTACTCTAGCCAATTAAATTAACAGTCCTTTGGGGGCTCACCAGAGCCACTAAAACCCATCCTAGCACCATAACAAGAGCCCAGATTAATTAGAGAAGAGCTGCCGTTAACGAGCGCGGCTGGTATTGATAACTGGTAACGCAAATGGTTAAGTTTATTGAATCATAACAAACCCTGACTGGAACATCACAAACTGGCATGGGATGGGCACAGCCCAGGACTAGTGATTAAAACCACTCAGAAGATCATTGGTACCAACCTAACGAGCATCAATGATATCGGTGAGGTGAAGTAAATAGCCCAAAGGATAATAAAAGACAGGAAAAATATGATGGTTCTTTGGGGTGGTTGAGGTGCTGTATAGCACTGCTGCTATACAAAAAAGCTGTTAAGTCCTTGTATGGTTTAGAGGTTCTCTGCTGGTTCTTTAGTTTAGTTTAGTTTAGTTTAGTTTAGTTGCTCAAATAAAAAAAACTATATTTAAATAGAGTGTATTTCCTGAGGATAACACATTAAAGCAGTGATTCTTAATCTTTTTGCCCCAAAGGCAACTATTCCAGGGCCCCCAAAGGAGATATGCCTGCCTGTCATCATTGCGGCTCCATCTGTACAAACGCCAATGCACTTAGTCCAGTTTATTCTATTTGACCTCAGAAAAGCATAAAAGTGATTCAAAACAGCTTTAGCCATTGTAGTAGTCTTCAAATATTTAGAAAGCAAAAATTATTCATTACCCATTCAAAGCAAACATTTGAGAGTATACATAAACAGAAGGTTCACGAGTTAGAGGTTCTGGTTATCAACTGACATTGAATAGATGATGTTTGATGATGATGACAACCCAGGTCCTGCTCGTTGGCCTTCACCTGGAGCTGCTCGGTTGTCCGTCTGGACCCATCATCTTCCCTTATGTTTTACCACCTAAACATTTATAACATAATAATATATATATATATATATATATACAACAATTTTGCCATCATGGCTGTATATGTTATTGTTTTGATGCTATAAATCTATTCTGTACTTACGACATCTATTGCATGTCTGTCCGTCCTGGGAGAGGGATCCCTCCTCTGTTGCTCTTCCTGAGGTTTCTATCATTTTTTCCCCTGTTAAAAGGGTTTTTTTGGGTAGTTTTTCGTAAATCGAATCGAGGGTCTAGGGACAGAGGGTGTCGTATGTTACAGATTGTGAAGCCCTTTGCGGCAAATGTGATTTGTGATACTGGGCTATATAAATAAAATTGAATTGAATTGAATTGAATTGAATTCTAGCTGACAACCTAGCCTGACCAACTGTGTTGGCTGACTAACTTACATTAACGCTAACTTACAGGTTGTTTTGTTTTTTTGCTCAATAAACAATGCGGATAACGTTACTGAAACGCATTTCGCCTAACTGACAAAGCTTAAACGACAGAGAAGTTAAGGACATACAGTTAGAAAGTGCAAGTTATTGTGATGCTGGTCACTCTTCTCTTGACTGTCTCTAATGTTACACAGTTTATGATACCCCCTTTTAATCTCTTTTAAGTGGCTGATAGTGGTGACAGCCAACAGGCTCTGCGTTGTGTTTTGATGATGGTGGTGGACTACTGCTGACAAATCTTTCAGGCTCCAATTCATTCCAATGGGGCAAGTATTTTAGACTTCAAAAACCCTGATAAATGTAATTTTCCAAAATGGGAAGCTCACAGTATAATCCAATGTTCTAGTGAGGTAAAGGTTCAAAACGAAGGTTGTATGAATGAAATTGACATTTAGTCATTTAGCAGACGTTTTTATCCAAAGCGACTTACATATGAGGAAGACAATTGAAGCAATTATTACAACTCAAGGTAACAAAATGAGCACAGTATACAAAGCTAAGGATAGGAAGATTTTTTGTTTTTTGTTTTTATGAAAAGATATAGAAATTAAGTAGAAGTTAGTGAGTCAGTTAGGTGTTGATGGAAGACGTGTTTTCAGGTGTTTTTTAAAGGTGGCTACAGAATCTGCTGATCTTGTAGGAGCAGGCAGATCATTCCACCAACTTGCCCCGACTGTCTCCTTATTTGGGCATCCGGAGGAACCATGAAGGTCATTTCCCTCATGTCTGGCAGTTGTTGGAACGGATCCATAGAAGGTGCGGGAGAGTGATTTTTTTTCTTTTTGGCATGGTACCACCAGACGTTGTTCGTTTGCAGAGCGCAGGGACCTGGCAGGAACATAGGTCTGTATTAGCGAGCAAAGATATGATGGTGCAGAACCAGTGGTGGTCTTGTAGGCCAAGAGCATCGCTTTGAACTTGATGCGGGCGACAACAGGGAGCCAGTATAACCTAATGGAGAGAGGGGTTATGGGCGCTCTCTTCGGTAAGTTGAGAACCACTCTTCCCGCCGCATTCTGGATCATCTGCAGAGGTTTGGTTGTGCAAGCAGGGAGTTCAGCCAGTAGCGCGTTGCAATAGTCCAGTTTGGACAAGAGAAGAGCCTGAACTAGGACTTGTGTAGACTCCTCAGATAGGAAAGGTCTGATTTTCCTGATGTTGCAGAGGATTAACCTACAGGACCGGGTGGTGCTGGCAACATGACTTGTGAAGTTTAGCTGATAAATCACCACCCCAATAAATAAATGTGCCATTATGAAATAGTCCCTTGATATAAATAAATGTAGCATTATGAAATAAAACTCCAATAAAATTAAAAGCTATTTATTAATTTAACCCTGTTGACTATTTTTTTTATTTCGTAGACATATTTAAGTAGTTTTTTATTTATTTAATATTGGATGAAATGGCATTCCATATATATGAAATATATTTATGTATTTATACAATTCCCTGACTTAATTAATAACTTAAAAAAATTAATTTGCTGAAATAAATAAACACAAAGGTTTTGAAAGGGTATGTATTGTGTATGTATTGTGTTTCTCAGTAATCATTTGGTACAGGGTTCTAAATCTTTTAAGCCATCATTTGGTAAGAAATTTTAAGTAAAAGTGTTATTTGTGTTGGCTCGTCTATGGTAGTATCTGGCATGATTTAAGGGCCCTACCAGCTACAATACAGTGCTATATATAGCACCTCTAATGGTTCTACATAGCACCATTTGACAAAGGAGGTTCCCCTATGATTAGCCAAAGAACCAGTTTTAGTGCTATTTAGCACCATTTTTGTTTAGTGTATATACCTACCCCAGCCACAGCCTGTTCACCCTCCTGCTGCCTGGAAAGAGATACAGAAGAATACACTGTCGTACCACTGGACTACAGAGCAGCGTCTGGATGTGAGACTGCTAAATTCATCCTCAGCACCATGTAAAATAGTCTACATTTCTAGTTCAACTTATGGACGGACTTATTATTTATCAAATGATCTGCTGTATATCATTTTTTTGAGTAACATAAAGGGAACTTTATAGAACAAAATCTCATTATACAACTCTGTCTTGTAAAATGAGATTTTACAATAAATAAATCAATTGATTTATTGATTTTTTTATTCAATCAATAAATCAATCTGGTATCTTGTAACTAATCTACTTGTTAAAACACAGATGGAAACTGAAACTAAATATGCCCCCAAATGGCAAACAAAATGAAACAGGTACAGGATAAAGAGCATACATAGAATACAAAAAATGCATAATGATTTAATCACATATTAAGCAATAGCAACAAATGCTAATCAAGTATGACTTCATTGCCTTTCTACAACCATCTGGATAAGTGTCCAACAAAACATCTCTGAGTGGCAGATAAAAGGCTTCTTGATTTGTTTTCAGCCTTTGATCATCCAAACTGTGCTCTGATTTACTTATGTGGTTATCTGAAGGAGAGTTGAGAATGTATAAGTTCACACACACACATACATATTTCTTGTTCCCCTTGCATGCTGCCCAGTCTTCCTGCTGCAGGATATTTTTCTGTTTCTCCATATTGCTTTATATAAAGGGCAGCTGTGGCTTAGTGGAAAAGCGGGTTGTCCACCAATCTGAAGGTCAGCGGTTCGATCCTGGCTTTCACAATCCCACATGTCGAAGTGTCCTTGAGCAAGATACTGAATCCCAAATTGCTCCCGAGGGTGAGTAGTGTGCGAAGCGCTTTGAGTAGTCAAAAGACTAGAAAGGGGCTATACAAGTACAGTTTATTTACCATTTAATTAATAAAGAGATAATGAAGCACACTAAGGAGAAATGTAAAAACATCAACAAAGGAATATTCTGCTGCCTCAGACATATGAAAAAATAAAGCTCAGTAATAAACAACTATGACCTGCTTAGCAAAAAGACGGCCAGGGAAAATAGAAGAACCATATGGAAATGAGAGGAGGAAACGTATGTAAACACACATGCGCGTACCTAAGTATTAACGCACATGGACGGACACATCAGCATTACACGTACACACAGAGAATTCTGCTGCTCTCTGTGTGATAACCTCAAACACACTTTCATCAGCCAAAAGCTTTGATCCCCCACACGCCCCTCCACTCTTTTTCTGAGTGCACTCACACGGCTCATTGACCGCACTCATGAATACTTTATGATAGGAATATGAACATTTCTAAAGTTTTTAAGTACTGCAGAGGAGAAGAATATGATCAAGAAACAGAATATGAGGAAGAAGAAGGGTGAGAAAACTACTCACGGAAGGGGGAAGGCAGGGTTTCATTCCTTCCATCTTTTTCCCTGCTGCAAATTCAAGAGCTCATATTCAGAGCTGCTTTGTATGTGTGTTTTATTAGCAGCCATCTGGTCAGGGATTCATCTCATAGCAAACCAGTGACCTCAGCAGCTACCAACAGGCTCCTTCTTTAAATCAAAGCTGGGCAACCATGTGAGAGTTCACACTCAGCAGGTATTCACTCAGAGCAAACACTACAGAAGCTCAATTCACTGGCTGTTCATGCTTGCATGGAGATGGGAAACTGATATTTACAGTTGCATATCATAAGGACTATACCAATAGACAGTATTGGAAACATAAGGTGTGAGGCAATAATATGTTCAATAAAACACAAAGTAAGACACTAGATTTTGTTGTTGCATCTTTGGCCATGTAGTTTATATCAGCTTACCTTGCTGCAGCCTGAAACTTTTGGACGGAAACATCGCAAATAAATGTATTTGCAAGTTAGACTAGGGTTTAGGGGTTTATCCGAAACTTTTGATCAACTTGTGCCGCTTCTACGCACCTTTCATGAAGCCTTTCAAACAAAGCTATACCTTCACTGTTACAATCAAGTGTGACTGTAAGGTAGTGATGCTGTATAAAGCTTTTCTATAGTTATTTCTAGACTGAACTGTAGAAGTGTGTGTGTGTGTGTGTGTGTGTCCTCACTGTCTCACGGTCCAGTTGCTTGTTGACCTTTATGACCCCACGGAGTGGGTCAATAAAGAACTGGTTGTCTCGGTCTCCACTGATGATGGAGTAGAGGATGGCTCCATTCAGCTGACTATCAACATCCTCTGCTAACAGCTGCAAACACACACACACAAACACAGGGTAAGTCAATGTTTCAATATGCGTGGGAGTCACACATTTTGACAATTTGTCCCTGTACTAAACACATTCTTTAAAAATGCAAGTTGGATGAAACATTTGAATAATTCCTAATAAGCTTTATTAATATTAGCCTTCTCTGTTCCAAATGTTTCCTCTTCCAATCTGTCAGCACACACAGGTTTCAATTACAGAGACTTTGATGTTCACTGCACCACTTTGGAGTCCATTATGAAGTTGAGGTTATTTTGGTCCCTACTTGGCCCAAACTTTACCAACCCAAACATGCAATTTTGAGGTGATCAGAATAGTCTGTCTGCTCAGGCCGAAATATTCTCTGGCAATAGACTTTCTTTGCCAATGATTGTAAAACCATTCTTTACAATTCATCACTAAATACATTTCACAAATATTACAATATATTTCAGATCCTATTTATGCTGGCTTGTAACATTATTTATGTATGTTTTAACCCATTTTCTGAAAATACTGTTTTATTCCCATTACTGCTGGTCATTTCCCATAGCATGCTGTACTGTTGTTTGTCCCACAGTACCTAGTACCACAGTACTAGGATTTGCAGGAGGTAGAAACATGCTTAAGAAAAGTGAGCCATACCAGTGAACACTGAGTCACCTTTATTTGTTTGACAATGCTACATTATCATTTTTCAGTATGATTAAATTGATTTTTAAAGTGTATATTATCACACAAGGATAAGATATGACACAAATAGAAGTGGATATGTCTATTGGCTGCCTGGAATGTTGGTAAAATATATTACAAATGTAAAACACTGCTTTGGAAAATGTTCAGTGGTGATGTCCTGAAGTCATAAATGGAAAACAGCATGTAAAAACAGGAATGGTCATTTTATTATTAAACATTTAGGCCTTATTATACATTTAGACCTACTATGCAAGAGTTGCCTATATTTGAAATACATTAAATGAATCATAAAACCTGCATTTGTTGTTTTTTTATTATCAAATAAATTACCACCCAAATGCTCCCCAAGTCAACATATTCTGAATTCAAATAATTAACATTTTCCCACCACACACACAGGTTTGGTGTAATGGTGACATTTCCTACCACCAGGCACCAAATGCCAGCAAGATGAGTTTGGACATTTGACTGTTTCATAATTTAACTATAGACATAATATTTGAATTTATTAATTCTTCTAAGCCCCTCTGTGAACCGCCACCTGACTGTGGTGGAGGGGTTTGAGCACCTGTATGACCCTAGGAGCTACGTTGTCTGGGCCTATTTGCCCCTGGTAGGGTCTCCCAAGGCAAACAGGTCTTAGGTGACGGGTCAGACAAAGAGTGGTTCAAATCCCCCTTATGTTGAATATTACAACAAGGACCATGACGTCGCCCAGTATGGCACAACTGGGGCCCACCCTGGAGCCAGGCCCTAGGTTGGGGCTCGCATGCAAGTGCATAGTGGCGGGGTCTTACCCCCCGGGTCCAACTGGGCTCAGCCCAAAGGAGCGACGTGGGGCCGATCTCCTGTGGGCCCACTACCTGCAGGAAGACCCGTAAGGGACCGGTACAATGTGGATTGGGTGGCAGTCAAAGGCTGGGGCCTCGGCGACCCAATCCCCGGATATGGACTTGTCTCTGTACTTGTCTTGCTAGATCTTAGTGCTGCATTCGATACCATTGACCATCAAATTCTATTACAGAGACTGGAACATTTAATTGGAATTAAAGCAACCGCGTTAAGCCGATCTCAGTTTGTTTATGTTAACGATGAATCATCCGAGCACACCAAAGTTAGTCACGGAGTTCCGCAAGG
>CM022478.1:30632610-30642919 GCA_011952105.1 Coreoperca whiteheadi
GGTGTGGTAAGATGTTTGCGTGTTGCCTTGTCTGCCTTCCCAAGTGTTTTTCGCTACCTCCTCGTGTTCTTGGTTTTCCTGGTTTCCTGACTGCTGTTTCGAGTTCGCCTGTCCACCGCAGGGAAAGAGACAATAAAGACTCCATCCCTCACTACTGTCTGCATCTGGGTCCTCCTTACCTCGCCGTCCAAACCCTAACAGAATGATCCCACCACACATGGACCCAGCGGACAAGTATGCTAGTGAACTGGTAGAGCTGATTCGGGACCTCTCCAGCTTGGAGGTATGTTGGAGGACTGCTAGCACTGAGCCCTTCAGGAGAACCACTCTGCTTACGGCTCAGTTTGCCGTTTCCTCCAAGCCGTGGTTAAGAGACAGAATCCCTAAATGGGTCACGGCGTTCATGGACTCTCCTGAGACTCCATGCCACGCCGAGCAGCAGCAGCAGCAGCAGCGGCCTCCACGCCGGGCCGAGCGGCTGCCTTCCGACCTGTCACCCGAGCTGCCTCTACCCGTGCCTCCCGTGCTGCCGCCGCCGCCCTGTGGACTCCAGGCGGGGCCGCCCGTATGGCTGCCGCCGCCCCTTCCAGAACTTTCACCGCTGCAGCACGTCCCAGAACTCCCGTTCCCAGAGCTGGAACTCCCGGTTGGGCCCGAAGGGCCGCAGCCGCTCCCCGAACTCCCGGTTGGGCCCGAAGGGTCGCAGCCGCTCCCCGAACTCCCGGTTGGGCCCGAAGGGTCGCAGCCGCTCCTTCCCGAGCTTCCCGAGCTTCTGCCGCCGGAGCCGCCGCAGGAGCACCGTCTTCCCGAGCTTCCCGAGCTTCTGCCGCCGGAGCCGCCGCAGGAGCACCGTCTTCCCGAGCTTCTCCAGCTTCCGCCACCGCCGCCGCAGGAGCACAGTCTTCCCGAGCTTCCAGAGCTCCCGCCGCCGCCGCCGCAGGAGCACCCTCTTCCCGAGCTTCCAGAGCTCCCGCCGCCGCCGCCGCAGGAGCACCCTCTTCCCGAGCTTCCAGAGCTCTGTTACGGCCCCCATGACAAACAAACAGCTGCTCCGACGTACGCCACTGGCTGGTGCGGTGGACGTAAGCCCGGAGAGCACGCACTGGACACAGTCTATGAAATCTCTCCTGCTCCGGCATAACAAATGGTGGAGGGCAGAAGGTTTCCAAAATGACAGGATGTGCAGTTGAAAAAGGAACCTTAGGCAGATAGTCAGGATGAGGATGCAAGATCACTTTCACCATACCTGGGGCAAAATCTATGCAGGGTGATGACACCGACAGAGCCTGTATTGTCCCAGATTCTCCTCAGAGAAGTTATACCCATCAGGAAAAACATTTTCAGAGTCAGAAGCTTGTCTGATGCTGACTCTAGAGGTTCAAATGGGTTCTCAACCAGACCCTCGAGAACTAAAGCTAAGTCCCATGAAGGAATCTTGGTTCTGACGGGAGGCCTCAACCACCTGGCCCCGCGAATAAAGCAGGCCAGCAGAGGATGCCACCCCACCGGTGCCCCATCCCACGGGGCGTGGCGAGCCAAGAGAGTGGCCACATAAAGTGGAGAGTGGAGGGGCAAGTACCCATGAGCAACTTATTCTACAGAACTGACACAACCTGGCAGTCGACTGGATCAACCTGACGTGTCGTGCACCATCTGACAAATACACTGCACTTACTGGCTACTGGCATACAGCTTCCTGGTAGAGGGAGTCCTAGCACTCAAAAGTCCAGTGTTCCTGAGCTCGTACCCTTCAGGGGCCAAACATGAAGATTCCACAGGTCGGGCCTGGGATGGAATATTCTGCCCTTTGCCTGGGACAGAATCGCCCACGGCGAGCCGTTGACACTATGTCCGCAAACCACGCTATGTTCGACCAACAATGCTAGCACTCCCGGGAGCAGAGCAACCGGAGGGAAGACATACAGGCGCATCCTGGGCCATGTATGAGCCATCGCATCCAGACCCAGCAGAGCTGGGAGACTGAGAGATAAGTAGAAGGGTCATTGCGCAGTCTGAAAAGAGGCGAAGAGGTCTATGACTTACAATCTCTGGGTGGAGTTGCCACTAGCCCATCCGTAACGTCTGTCTGGACAGTAAGTCTGCTCCCACATTCACGCGAACCTGAATGTAAATTGCTTTGAGTGACCGGAGCCTGTCTCCAGTCCAGAGGAACATCTGCCTCGCTATCTTGTTCAGATTGCGTGAGCACAGACCCCCCTGGTGATTTATTTAAGAGCCTGTGGCTGTGTTGTCTACCCACACCAGGACATGACAGCCCCTCAGCTGGGGAAGAAAGTATTTCAGGGCCAGAAATACAGCCATCAACTCCAGGCAATTGATGTGCCACCTGAGCTGATGACCCCGCCATTTCCCTTGAGCTGGACGACCACTCAAGACCGCACCCCAGCCCTTCAGGGAAGCATCCATTCAGCATCCATTCAGCAGTTTGTGACGACACGGTACGCTGAGAGTGGGACTCAAGGTAAGAAACAGGGGTCTTATTTAACCACACTGCACAAAGCCCCAGGCGCGTCACTTCTATTAGCCTTCGAGGATTGGCCCCGTGGTAGCTAAATTCAGAGAAGCGGTGGACTCCGTAGTCCACCGCTTTGCCAATCAGACCCTTGGGGGAGACCGGGGAGTCCAACAGGAATGTCCTTAATCCCCGAAAGGTTAAACCACAGGTGTCTCCTTGTGCTCACCAAAGCTGACATCGAACGGCTGATTGCACGGCCATTTGCTTGGTGGCACGGAGAGACAGGTCCGTTGCCCGGCAAAGCTCAGCAAAAGCTTCACTGTCAACAGTTCTTCTCTCACTCAGGTCCTTGAGGAGGTTGGCCTGGTATGCTTGCAGTACCGACATGGTGTGCAAGGCAGCACCCGCCTGACCTGCCTTCTGATAGGCCTTCCCCACCAAAGCCGAAGTAGTCCTACACGGCTTCGAGCGGAGGACAGGTTTCCTCCATGAAGATGCCGACCCAGGTGAGAGATGGCTAGTGAGTGTATCTTCAAACTGCAGCATCTCCATATACCCGCGTGCCGATCCCCCCACGATAGTCGAAAAAGTCGATGTCGATCGGATAAACAACCGCAAGGTATAAGGGCGACTCAATGACTTAGATAACTCCTCATGGAGGTCCTTAAAGAAAGGGAGAGACTGCGGACATGCCTTTTCCCCACTTCCAGAGAGAAACCTATCCGCCAGCTTGCTACGTTTGGGGGCTTCATCCTCACAGGGCCAGTCCAGCTGTAACCTGGCCACAGCCTGCGTCACCACCTCCAACAGCTCCTTGACGGACTTATTGCCATGCGGGGGCTGTTGGGGCGGCCGCTCAAGGTCCGCAGACCTGAGGGAAAACACTTCCTTATTGTCCCCCACGTGAGCTGAAGAGGCGCCGCACCGCACTTCGGAGTCATGCGGGGAGACACATGGATCTGGCGGCTGAGCAGGCGAAAAGGACTGGCCCATCCCCTGCTCGTCAGCCAGATCCATCTCAGAGCGCAGGCGAGTGTTAGTGTCCTAACAGAGAAGGACTCACAATGCCGGCACTCGCCTGAGTCAAAAGCCGCGGCCGCGTGCTCTTCCCCCAAACAAACCAGAGAGTAATCGTGAGTGTCCGTGTCTGCCAAAAGGCGAGAACACAGGGACACGCAACGCTTCTGTCCTTCACTCATAGCTAGCTCTCTTCAAACACCACACAGTAACAGTCTAAAAAACAAAAAGACCTAAAGGCTGGCAGCTGGAGCTCATATACTTATAGCCTCGGGCTTCAGGTGTGTCAGGTTTCACTTGAGTCAATTTCATTGACGTTTTCACAGCCGGTCACACAAAGATGTTCCCATATGCATACTGCATGCAGCATCAAGTGAAGCTTTTGAAAAGGAACAGGTTTCAAGTCGTAACTGAAAACAGCTACCTATTGCAGCTCAAAATGATGCTGATGAAAATGGAGACTGCAGACTGTAAAATCAAAACAATGAGGTAAAAGAGGCACAGTGGTGAGGGGAACTGCAGAGTTGGTGATATTTCTCTGTGGGTGTGTCACTACGAGCAGAAGCTTTCACATTATGCATAGGCATTTCATTCAGTTTAAAAAATAATGATTAGCACAGCTTTAAAAACCCTTTGTTCCCGAATTTGAAACTATCAGTTTTGCAACTGCTTGTGGTAATATCAGAAAAGACACTACCGCATAGAAACTAATACATGGCTCACAGGAATTAGGCACTCACAGTGAAGGTGACTGAAGGTTTCTGAGCAGTGATCATACTATAGTTGACTCCCCACAATGGAAATGACTAAAATATTTTTAATGCCCTGAGATACCGTGGTATGTTTCTACTGTGCAACTGGAATGGAGCTCATTTGTCACTGAGCAATACACAACACACTCACCGGTCAGTGGGTGGATGTGGAACTTCCCATGCTCGTTGCCTGATCGGATACTGTAAGTGATCTCCGCATTGGTCCCGATGTCCTTGCTGGCAGCATAAACTCTCAGAACCTCTGTGCCCACTCCCACATCCTCTGGAACTGTCGCCAGCTGATCACGGCGCTCAAACACAGGTGGGTTATCATTGATGTCCAGCACAGTGATCGTGACATTGACCAATGAAGAAAGGGGAAGCGGTGAACCTTGGTCAGATGCATGGACTGTTATCTGATAAACCGGCTGGACCTCGCGGTCAAGAATGCGTTCCAGGACCACGATGCCTGAGGACTTATCGATGGAGAAGGACCCTCCCGCAGAGTCGGCCAGTGAGTAGACCACCATACGGCCCAGGCCTGCTGAAGAGCCAGAAGAGGTGTGTCAGGTACATATCAGAGGTTTAAAGGCCTCACAATGCTTGCAACAAAGTGCTTGCATCAACTGTGTCTTCAACTGTGTCTTCCAATGATAGCTATCGCTTTTGAAACAGACAATCTGAAAATCACACCCAATTATGCAGAGATTGGGCAGGTGTGAGGTGATGTGAAAGTAGGCAGGGTTTGGGTTTTCTCTCTTTTTTATTCTACTACTTCTGTCACTTTTCATCAGAACAACCAATTGTAACACTATGAACATTTGTGAGGAGAGACTTTTGTTTAGTGTACTCCCATTATCCCCATTTGTACACTTAAATGAGTCAAGACTTCAAAGACACACAAAAGACCCAGAGTTGTTGGGCAGACATTAGGGAGGAGTGGACCTGGAGGAGACCGTGGCATCAGGCTTCTCACCCCATCTTTGAGCATTATTGTAGGGGGGCTCTGGATATTTTCATGACCGAAGTCATGAAGTGTATTTATTCATTAGTGCACTGTATTTGATTAACTGCTCAAAAAAATAAAGGGAACACTTAAACAACAAAATGTAACTCCAAGTGTTCCCTTTATTTTTTGTAAATTTTTAGCAGTATATTTTTATTAATTTACATTTTAATAGGACTTGAACTTTTCCAAATGTTTTCATATTACAACCACAAACATAAATGTATTTTATTAGGATTTCATGTGATAGACCAACACGAAGTGAAAGGAAAATGACACATGGTTTAAAAATTCATTTTTACAAACGAAAATCTGAAAAGTGTACTCTGATACCTCTAAATAAAATCCAGTGCAACCAATTGTAAGTCACCTAAATAGTAAATAGAGTACCTGTGTGTAATCCAATCTCAGTATAAATACATCTGTCCTGTGAAGGCGTCAGACGTTTGTTAGAGAACATTAGGGAACAAACAGCACCATGAAGCACAAGGAACACACCAGACCAGGGATAAAATTGTGGAGAAGTTTGAAGCAGCATTAGGTCATAACAAAATATCCCAAGCTCTGAACATCTCACGGAGCACTGTTCAATACATCATCTGAAAATGGAAAGAGACCAAAATTTAAGTTTTTGGCCTAAAAGCAAGACGCTATTTGTGGAGGAAACATGTTTCATGCTTTGGGGATTCTTTTCTTCAGCAGGGACAGGGAAGCTGGTCAGAGTTGATGGGAAGATGGATGGAGCCAAATACAGGGGAATTTTGGAAGAAAACCTGTTCTCAAGTCAGCAAAAGACTTGAGACTGAGGTGTTCATTCCAGCAGGACAATGACCCTTAACACACAGCCAGAACTACAATGGAATGGTTTAGATCAAAGCATATTCATGTGTTAGAATGGCCCAGTCAAAGTCCAGACCTAAATCCCATTAAGAATCTGTGGCAAGACTTGAAAATTACTGTTCACAGACTTTCTCCACCCAATCTGACTGAGCTTGAATTATTTTGCAATGAAGAAAGAGCAAATCTTTCAGTCTCTACATATGCAAAGCAGGTAGAGACATACCCCAAGCAACTTGCAGCTGTAATTGCAGCCAAAGGTGGTTCTACAAAGTATTGACTCAGGGGACTTGAATACTTTTGCACACCACACGTTTCAGATTTTTATGTATCATTTTCCTTCCACTTTACAATTATGTGCCAATTTGTGTTGGTCTATCGCATGAAATCCCAAAAAATACATTTACATTTGTGGTTGTAACATGAAAAAATGTGGAAAAGTTTAAGGGGTATGAATACTTTTGCAAGCCACCGTATTTCTTTTTCCATTGCTCACTTTACTGTTCTGATCTATTTTTGTGTCTGTGTATCCTGCTTCTGCTACTCATTTCATGCTTTTCTGTCTGCTGTTCTTCTAAATTAATGCACCTTGTGTTTTATGAGCAAAGGTTTTTTTAATAATATAATACAACATAGTAACAATTGAAGCACTATTTGCAGTTGTGGTAACACCAGTATTAGTACCAGTAATACTAGTTGTAGGAGTTCAATACAATTTTATTTATATATACCAATATACCAATTCAAAACAGAAGGTATCTCATTGCACCTTCATCAGGGTCTATGGCCTGGATGCGGGTTAGCAAAGCTTTGGTGGCGGTGTCTTCGTAGACGCTGGCGGTGTACTGTGGCAGGGTGAAGATGGGTGGGTTGTCATTCACATCAGTTACTACCAGCTGCACCTCAGCACGGCACCACCGCCCACCACCATCAGTTGCCTGGGCAACCAGTCGGTAATTGGGTGTCATCTCACGGTCCAGAATAACAGATGACTTTACCTCACCTGGACACATTACAAACAGCATGTGAAACATTCAGAGGTGGAGCCATACTGGGATTTGACAGTGTGTCATACAAGCTCTTAAGTATCCACAGGAATAAATGTGTGTCTAACTATGTAAGCAATTTGATAAGCTGGTGACCTGGCCTAATTTCACTGCTGCATTTAAGTCCATAATGGATTGATTCAAGTTACAATTAATGCAAGTTTAATGAAAAAGGGTTATATAACAAGTGTTGTTCTAAGAGAAATGTACTGTGTTTCAAAGCCACACTATGTCCATACCAGTGTCCGGGTCCATGCTGAAGTCCTGGGATCCAGGACCATGTAAAGAGTACTGGATCCAGGCACTGACACCCACATCTGCATCTGTAGCTCCAACCCTCAGCAGCACACTGTTGACTGGGAGGTCTTCTGGAATGGAGGCAGTGTACACAGCCTGCAGACACACATGTAAACACACAAACATACAGCAAAGAAAAAGAGACCAAGTCACTGGAATGAAACTAGAAAAATTGCATTTACTGCTGAAAATGTATGTTAATGCTGAAGCTGAAAGCAATGCAACCTCAGGGGGGCACAAGCCAGTGTCTTCATGTGCCAGTCCCAAGTCTGGATAAATGCAGAGGGTTGTGTCAGGAAGGGCATCCGACGTAAAACACATGCCAAATTAAAAATGCGAATCATGACAATGACTTCCATACCGGATCGGTCGGGGCCCGGGTTAACAACGACCACCACCGGTGCTGTTGACCTACAGGGTACCGGTGGAAATTGGATTACTGTTGGTCGAAGACAAAGAAGGAGAGGAGGAAGGTGTGTTCGTAGGCAGAGAGAGAAGAGGAAAGCTAAGAATGTAGGACTGACAGTAGGGACTTTGAATGTTGGAACTATGACAGGGAAGGCTAGAGAGTTGATTGACATGATGCAGAGAAGGAAGGTGGACATACTGTGTGTCCAGGAGACCAGGTGGAAAGGTAGCAAGGCTAGAAGCTTAGGAGCAGGGTTCAAGTTGTTCTACCACGGGTCGGATAGGAAGAGAAACGGAGTAGGAGTTATCCTGAAAGAGGAGTTTGTGAGGAATGTTCTTGAGGTGAAAAGAGTGTCAGACAGGTTGATGAGCCTGAAGCTGGAAATTGAAGGGGTGATGTTCAATGTTGTGAGTGGTTATGCCCCACAGGTAGGATGTGAGTTAGAAGAGAAGGAGAAATTCTGGAGTGAGTTAGATGAAGTGATGCAGAGCATCCCCAGAGGTGAGAGAGTGGTGATTGGTGCAGATTTCAACGGGCATGTAGGTGAAGGCAACAGAGGTGATGAGAATGTGATGGGCAGGTTTGGTCTTCAGGACAGGAACGCAGAAGGACAGATGGTGGTAGACTTTGCAAAGAGGATGGAAATGGCTGTAGTGAACACTTTCTTCCAGAAGAGGCAGGAACATAGGGTGACCTATAAGAACGGAGGGAGAAGCACTCAGGTGGACTACATCTTGTGTAGGCGTTGTAATCTGAAAGAGACCAGTGACTGTAAAGTAGTGGTAGGGGAGAGTGTAGCCAGACAACACAGGATGCTAGTGTGTAAAATGACTCTGGTGGTGAGGAAGATGAAGAGGACAAAGGCAGAGCAGAGGACGAAGTGGTGGAAGTTGAAAAAGGAAGAATGTTGTTTAATTTTCAGGGAGGAGCTGAGACAGACTCTGGGTGGTCAGGAAGTGCTCCCAGATGACTGGACCACTACAGCTAATGTGATCAGGGAGACAGGTAGGAGGGTACTCGGTGTGTCATCTGGAAAGAGGAAAGTGGACAAGGAGACTTGGTGGTGGAACCAGGAAGTTCAGAAGTGTATACAGAGAAAGAGGTTAGCAAAGAAGAAGTGGGACACTGAGAGGACTGAAGAGAGTAGACAGGAGTACAGGGAGATGCAGCGTAAGGTGAAGGTAGAGGTGGCAAAGGCCAAACAAAGAGCATATGAGGACTTGTATGCTAGGTTGGACACTAAAGAGGGAGAGGTGGATTTGTACAGGTTGGCCAGACAAAGAGACAGAGATGGGAAGGATGTGCAGCAGGTTAGGGTGATTAAAGATAAGGATGGAAATGTATTGACAGGTGCCAGGAGTGTGATGGGAAGATGGAAGGAGTACTTTGAAGAGTTGATGAATGAGGAAAATGAAAGGGAACGAAGAGTAGAAGAGGTGACTGGTGTGGAGCAGGAAGTAGCAAAGATTAGCCAGAGTGAAGTGAGGAGGACGTTGAAGAGGATGAAGAGTGGAAAGGCAGTTGGTCCTGATGACATACCTGTGGAGGTATGGAAGTGTCTAGGAGAGGTGGCAGTAGAGTTTCTGACTAGTTTGTTTAACAAGATCTTGGAGAGTGAGAGGATGCCCGAGGAATGGAGGAGAAGTGTACTGGTGCCAATTTTCAAGAACAAGGGAGATGTGCAGAGCTGTGGCAACTACAGAGGAATAACGCTGATGAGCCATACAATGAAGTTGTGGGAAAGAGTAGTGGAAGCTAGGCTAAGGGCAGAGGTGAGCATTTGTGAGCAGCAATATGGTTTCATGCCTAGAAAGAGCACAACAGATGCAGTATTTGCTTTGAGGATGCTGATGGAGAAGTACAGAGAAGGTCATAAGGAGTTGCATTGTGTCTTTGTAGATTTAGAGAAAGCGTATGACAGAGTGCCGAGAGAGGAGCTGTGGTATTGCATGAGGAAGTCTGGAGTGGCAGAGAAGTATGTCATAGTGGTGCAGGACATGTATGAGAGCTGTAAGACCGTGGTGAGGTGTGCTGTAGGTGTGACAGAGGAGTTCAAGGTGGAGGTGGGTCTGCATCAAGGATCGGCTCTGAGCCCCTTCTTGTTTGCTCTGGTGATGGACAGGCTGACGGATGAGGTTAGACAGGAATCTCCATGGACTATGATGTTTGCGGATGACATTGTGATTTGTAGTGAGAGCAGGGAGCAGGTGGAGGAGAATCTAGAGAGATGGAGGTCTGCTCTGGAAAACAGAGGAATGAAGCTTAGCCGCAGTAAGACAGAATACATGTGTGTCAATGAGAGGGACGCAGGTGGAACGGTGAGGTTACAGGGAGCAGAGGTGAAGAAGGTGCAGGACTTTAAGTACTTAGGGTCAACGGTTCAGAGCAATGGAGACTGTGGAAAAGAGGTGAAGAGGCGAGTGCAAGCAGGTTGGAACGGGTGGAGAAAAGTGTCAGGTGTGTTGTGTG